>MU916503.1:0-12678 GCA_036418165.1 Cooperia oncophora | reverse complement strand
TCGAGGCTTTCGTTGCTTTTTCTTCACGCGAAAGTCAGCTAGCTATTCTCTTTTTCAACTCCTGCTGTTCTCTGAACTTCTCGAAAAGTGCTGGTATCTCGCTTTTGACTCAATCAGGTCCTGAGGCGAATACCGCATACACCGCGCTACTTAAAAGTCTCTTCCGTTGAAGACTCGTGAGGTGGATCTCTTAGTTTTTAAGGGCAGGCTACTGCTTTATTGCTTTTTTTTCTGCTTCCCGGGCTCAGAGCGCCAGAATTCTGCAAAAAAACTTTTAAAATAATGTTATTCTTGTCCACAAGTCTCCCGCTTAAGGGTCTGATGCGAAAGAGTGCGTAAGCAGAGCTTTACTGACAGATACGATAACAAAGGGTCACGAACGAGCTTCAATGGACCCTTATAATTTTACATCCAAAAGCAAGTCCGTCCTTGAGATCCTCTCAAAGCGCACTTCTTCTGCACAAAACAAGACCGTAGTACAGTGGAGTCCTTTGATAGCCATGATTGATTTGTTACGGAGTTAGATAAATAGTGTAGAAGCGTTTCTGACGAGGACTCGCTATTATATGTGCTCATTCAGTTTCAAAGCCTCATGCTCACTTGTTCATTTATTCAGTTTGGGACTCCACAGTTTGGGTAATTTGGTTGAAGGGGGGGGGGGACATTTTGCCTCTTCGCTGTTTGTCATCAACGTGTGGAGCCGTCAACCAGCCAAGGTTTCTAGAGACCACTTGTCAACTCGTGCAGAGAATACATGTTAGATCTTGTAAAGTAATAAACACGCCGATGGGATTCAGCGAAAGTGGAGGTTGCCCCTCCCCAAAGCTGAACTGCGCCGATAACCCTTCAGAAATGAAGGCAATTGACCTTCAAAGAGAGCTTTATGTGTTCATTTCTGTTATAACCATAAACACGTAGAGCATAGAGTTTGCATAGAGCAACTTTCCCTGAAGTGGCGCCTGGGTGAACCCCTCCCATATTGTTAATTTTTGGCGCATGAATGCTACTCAGCGAGCTTGTGCTGGTCGCCTTGTGAAGACCTGCAAATTCTTGAGTGCAAAGTGGTTCAGTGCCAATTTCGCAGGTTTTCAAGACTTTAAAGGTCTTACCGCACTGAGACCTGAAAGGTAGCGGGAACTACCGAAAGAAATTAGGAAACTACCAAAACCTTCCCCCCCCAGACTTTACAGTGCCCATGTTCCGCCAAGCATATTCCGCAGAAGAACACAAATCCCAGGGCGTGTAGGATTATCACTCCTAGCAGGACAGATTTCGGCGCTCCTGAAAAGGTGCCTTTTCCAAAGAAGGTACAATTGCTGCTCGCTATCAATCTGCAGCATACCGACCCGTCCGGTGCAAAGTGAGGAGAAGAATTGAATAATATGAAGCTGCTGCGGTGCTGCTTGCATGTATAAGTATAATACCTACATGCAGCTGTAACTACCGTAGCGGTTACTGGCATGATGCCAAGGGGAACACCTCCGGGACTGCTTTCTGAGTCGTGTAGTACAAACGCCTTTTCTGCAGGACTTTTACCGTATCACTTCGCTTTTTCGCCATTTTTTCACTAAATGGTAGTCATGCTACCATTTTAGACAGACAGCTACGTTGATGTGGTCAGCTAAGAATACTACCCGTACTCTTAGTCCACGCTCTTTAAATAATTCAAGATTTTCCAGCGGAATTGGCGGAAACTTCCCAGCGGCAGCGGGCGGTGGAAAAAGTTGGTTCCCATTAGGTTGCTCTCCCGTCAACGGGGCCTCTGAAATCGTCATCTTCATGTGTTGCATGCCTTTGTGACTATTTATTTATTTATTTATTTAGTTGTTTATTCATTTATTTATTTACTTATTTATTTTTCGCAGCCTACGGTGTGGTTTTACAAAGCAGGTGATTAGTTGCGCGTTTCTTAGACAGAGCTGCTCGTTGCAGGACCTGACGAGAGCACTCTGGGTCCACCCTTTTTTTTTACAGTGAATTAGCAATTGTTGAAGGCAAAAAACGAAATTATGTCAATTAATAGCCATTAATAGCCCAAATGTTTTCCGATGTACAAATAATTATATATAATTTTCTGTGCAGCTTGCTGGCAAAAAACAAATACCTTCCGCTTTGAAGAATTATGAACGTCCATCGCTATACCGAATGATGCCTTTGAATGGCGCAGTTGAACTTTTTTTATTCTCACTGCCGCATGCAATAATGAGGTTTCCCTCGGAGCTTTTCGCTCCCTTATAGTGCACATAGCCATCTGGCCAATGTTTGCTGCCAGCTTAGTAATCTTCGTCCAGACTCTCATCAACCTTGATTCACTTCGAGTGAACCGATACTCTTTTTCTTTGATTTCGTGCCGCCAACATGTAACCTCGTCATCCGGGCAGTTGATTAGGGCGGTCGTCAACGGGCCGCAGCGCGTGCCAGGAACTATTTGCTTTTCCAGGCTAATTTAGTCATTTTTTTCCACCTTGTGAAGATAAGGAGCTGCTAATCTGGGAAAAAGTAGCCAAAACAGTGAAAAGTTGGAAAAAATGACTAAATTAGCCTGGAAAAAGCAAATAGTTCCTGGCACGCGCTGCGGCCCGTTGACGACCGCCCTAATCAACTGCCCGGATGACGAGGGTATGGTGGCGCGCTTGCAGGTGGGCGCTTTTACGCGGTTTTCCCGATTCAGACCGCGGATCGCTCCATCTGAGCAACGAGCTTCTGTACCTCCCTAAAAGACCGGACAATGGACCGATGAAAACACTGCAAGTAAGGCCATCTTTTCATCGTTGATCGTACCCATTGATGCATATCACGGCCAGGATCACCTTTGAGAAGTGGTAGGCTATGAGAAACTCTCAAAGGCCGACAGCCCCTCGTTGAAAAATGGTCAAACGTCTGCGGCTAAAACACTATTGGCAAAATGGCAAGTAACTCAAGAGCAGAGAAAAAAGCACAAAACCAGACCGAAATGCTTTCTTGTCCCGCCGTGAGGAACCGCCACCCATAAGAAGCAAAGAGGCAAGAGAAACGGGGCCAGCCGCGTGGTTGGACGGAGTCTTTAGCGATCAGCTCTTCTCCTCATCACCTCATTTTCACCATGCAGAAACTAGAAGAAAACTCAGTAACGGAAAACCACCAGCGATTACATGCAGGAATGCAGGCTGGGGGTGACTGTGACCAGTAGGCGGGGCTGTGGTTTCGTCACAAGCGGTTCGCGCTTTCCTCACACTACATCCTTGAAGGCAGTTGGCACGATACATCCCCAAGACGACTAAGATCAATACTCCCGGCAGGATAGAATTCCGCGACTTCTGCAGGAGCTGATAGACGGTTTCCTCGAGGAAGGTGCCTTAATAAGCGCCCTATCAAGCCACAACTTTTGCCCACCCAAAGCCGCACACGCCCGCCCGCCCACGACGCTGATATCATTCACTTTGCTAAGCAAATTATGAAGCGAAGGGATTGGTATGAAGCGGCCGTGGAACTGCATGCATGCATGTTGCATGGGTATACATACGCAGCCGTATCTTCGGTAGCGGTGATTGGTAAGATGCCTACGGGAAACTCGTCCGAAATCGATTTACAAGTCACTGAGAACGGAGGCTTTTTCTTCGCAGGATTTTGACCGTTTCACTCCGTTCTTTCGCCATTTCCCCCACTATACAGCACCTATTAGCATTTTAGGCTAAGTAGGAAACCATCGTGCCAACTGCCCTTAAAACTTGTGGGCAGAGCTACCATGCCCAGCGAACATCTGATGAAAGCTTAGCGCGCCTTTGAGTACGGTGAAAAGGAGACCAGAGAGGACAGGCGCTGCACCACGCTGTTTTCTTGCCTGCTAGGGAGCGGAACTGTCAGCGACGATTAACAGTCGGTGATCGCGAGTCTTTAACACATTTCCAAACAGGGCACGTCGCATGCTTGGGAATCCTCGACGGAAGGGCTTGTATTTGTCTGCAAAAAAATTTTTTGATGGTTTATTTTTACTGTATCACTAGCGCTATACACATCGTTGGGAGAATTCCAAGGAGGAAGGGGGTGGGGGAGGAGGTACTGTTTGCTTGTCTTTCACGAGAGCGGGGGAGCGCTATATTTGCTTTTGAAAGTAATCTGGGGGAATCCGTCCTCCTCCCTAGCTACTGGCTTTTCATAACTGTTATAGCACGGCTTTTTTCGACTTTCCCTTCTCCCCACCCCGACACCCACCCCTTGACGCTCTTGACGACAAACCTGGAGGGAATCTGCTAAAATGCGGTAAGAAGCTGGCAGCAGTTGGAAAGATAATAGGGAGAATGGCGAATGGGGGGGGGGTCGTACCAGAGGAGGAAATTGGGAGGGGAGTCGTATTTTCTGGTTTTTCCTGCAGCGGGACGCACCCTGTTTCTGAAGCATTACGGACACAGTTCGCTTCCTCTGCCACTCTGGCGTTGCCCTTTTCAATACTATCAGGTGATAGCCTAATAAGTCTTTAAAAACTCGGGTATATGTTTATCTCCCGTTTCCTTTCACCGTCTGAACCTTGAGGAGGCAAGAAATAGAAAAAAATCTTCATTTTTTGGACTGAGGCATAGGAGGCTCACTACCTTCAAATCTTTCTGAAGACTTTGCACTGCGTTTGGTGAAACAAAAACCCCACGAAATAGTGAAGAGGAGGGTAGCATGCATTGATACAGCTGAATAGTAAGAAAATCGGTATAAAACCGAGGGAAATAATTCCTCCACAATGAGTAACACCTTGGGAGCTAACTGCTGAAGTTCCACTCAGTTTCAGGGGAACACCCAAATGTCTACAATGCCGAAAAACTCGTGTGGACTAAGATTTCAGGTCTACTCAATTTCCATTTCCAGGTTCCGCCCATTGCCGGATCCTGACTCATTGAAAAGATGTTTCCGCTCGAATCCGTCGCTACCTTTTCGCGCACCGTGCCTTTCTGTTACGCTACCAACCCAAGGCTCCTATGCATAGCTTTCCTTGAGCGCTGAGTACGGTAAGATCGATTACCGTAATCAGCGCAAACAAGTATAATGTTTAGCTGCAAGAATAGCTGCAACAGAGAATAAAAAGTAGTGAGTTCGGTCGCTGTTCCTAGCGGTTTTCGGCTGGAAAGTGCAAGTCGGTGTTTTTCAATGTGACATCCGAGAATGAGCAAGGCGACACCGCGCAGGATTAGAAAAAGCGGCTTTATTCGTTTATCGACCTTGCACGCTTGCAAAAAACGACATTATAGGGAGTTCATCATGTGTTGTTCACGTCATTGCAGGAGAACAATATTGGAGAGCGAGCTTCAGAGTTCTGAAAGAACTTGTTCAATCCCCGTGCCCATCCGTAGCGGAGCATTTCGGCCGCAGCCATGCATAGCGAACTGTTTCTTCATCCATCGCCCATTGTTTCGTATAGGAAATGTCTGCGTTTTACCACTCCAGCCAATAAGTACCTGTTTTTCAAGCACATTCCATAATGCAACAGGGGGCTTTGCGCGGAGCGAAAGCCGTCACGCAAAAATTCCCTTTGATGAGCTGAAGTCTGAGTAGCTGTCGAATATGCATAGCCGGGAGCATAACTCCCGTCATAGACGATCGTATCGCTTTTTCAGAAAAGCAATCTCCATCCCTTTTTTTCTTCATCATGTACTCCTCAAACTTCTCTTTGAGGCTTATCCTAGACATCACACACCCAGCCTGCTCATTTCATGGAGCTTACTACAGATTTTTTTCCCGACGACCTGCTTGTAATGTAGATTCTAATAGAAATGAGGTCCATCTCGATGCTAATTATCAGTTAGCAGGTTTTTAAGTGCTATGTACTTTGCAGTCACCCCAAAGGAATTTCCCAAGAAAAAGCTAAAATGCGTTCTGATTCCCTTTCGACAGCTCATCAAGAACTCGCCTGTTCAAGAGTCAAGAGCTCGCCTGATTATTTACGTGACAAAAACAGGGTTCTTTGAGAAGAAGTATCTTCTGAAGAAAACCTACCCGAGCAGCTTCGTATCCCCTGGAAGTTGTCCTTCGAGGCCTTCTCCCACTCAGTCCACTGGAATCAGAACTTGTTCTTCGCATAAAGCGAACCCTTGCACCTATCCTTTTCAGTAGCCGCAGCTCTCCCACTTCACTCCCGAAACTCCCACCGAGAAAATGCTCCAGTGTGTGGACAGTCCTAGACTTGTGCCTGTACCACAGTTTGGCCTGGATCAGTGGTTATAGACCTAACAACATGGTTAGATGGTTCTTACGGATAAGTAGTGTCTATGACTACTGGGTATCCCTTCGCCTCCATCCCCTCGCCTCCTTCCGCCGCGACTGCCTCATTTGCCTCTGGTAGGTCATCGTATGATCCAGCCACTTCGTTGAAAGGGCATTTCGAGGCAATTATTCGAACACCCAGTGAGTCGCAGCGTTTAGTGTTCCCTCCCCCCGCTCTACCGCTCGACGGCTCGACTTGATAGAGGAGGGACAGAGGGCCGGAGGGGGGGGGGTCGTACGGACTCGACCAAAATCCCCAACCAATGATGTGCCCTGCCGCCACGAATGTTTTAATGTTACGTCCGATTCCAGAATGTTCCTTTTGCTTAACTCTGGGTCTCTATAGATAGGGCTCACAGATGCACCTCGGATTTTCGACTGAGGAGTGTTCTGAATGCTATGAGTGTTCTGAATTCTTCGGCCGTTGCGAAAGGATTAAGTTTGGGCGCAGTTTCCTTGGGGAGGGGGGGGAGGGAAGGGAGCACCAAACTTGAGTACTCGTCGGAGCTAGAAAAGGCCACCTTGTGAAGACTTGTGAGTTCCTGTAAGCGAAATGGCCAACTTGTATCAAAGTGAGACCTTTAGTTGAGATTAACCAGTAGTAACAACTAGCGAAAGAGCCAAATGCCCCCTCCCCTTGGGCCGAGCAGCGCCGCTATTTTCATACTGCTCATTATTCACAAATGGAGTCTAAATAAACGTAAGCTTAAGAGCAGACTGCCAAGTCGCTTTTTCATGAGGTACCTTGTCCATAGCCAAGCAGCAGCAGGAGCATTTAGCATGGCGCTCACCGAGTACTGAGCACTGGAACGGAATGTCGTATTCAAAGTTGATAAATTGCAAGTTGCAGTTGTTTTGAAGAAGTTTTTTTTGGAGTAGAAAAATTTCTAATCGTCATGAGTTCTGGACGATCTCTTCCAGTCGTGTAATGAATCTTCGCCTGTAGGATAATTATCATGATAGTAAATAGCCACCCTTCGCTTCCTCTCATGTCACGACAGCTGACCACTTCCGCTCGAGTTGAAGGTGTCGCAATCGGTGTGATAGCAGTCAACCCATTGACTCTGGATGATTTAGCGCCATATTCGCAGTATTCCTCACCAGCTTGGGTTTCCTTCCCTCTGAACCTTCCTGAGACCGTTTTGGAGTCCTGCTTTTTCTTCCAAATAATCTTGCGTTCAATCTTTTTCATAGTGTTCTAATGTGTGTGTGTGTGTCTGTGTCTGTGTGTGGTGTGTGTGTTGTGTGTGTTGTGTGTGTTGTGTGCTTATCTCTAGATTTTACTCGGTTTGCACTTTCCTTCGTTTTATTTTATGTGCAGTTAATGGGTCGCAATGAAAATAATTACTCTAACTGAACTAGGTAGTATTGATTGGAGAGTAGGTTGAAGTGGTTCTCTTTCGCGTTACGATTATCTCTGCATAAAAAAGGTGCGCTAGCTTGCACAATAATTGGGCATTTCACTTGGAGGTGCACTCGATAGGCGGAGTCAAGTTCCCCATCTGGTGCTATGCTAGGGGTCGCTTTGAGCGCGCGGCCTAATCGGCGTGTAAAGACGCTCCTGCTTCACTCGTCAGCGTGGCACTCTTGGTCAGTTGGTTGGGCTTCGGCACATTCCAGGCTTTTCCACGTCATGATGACAAGTGACTATGACCCCGGGAGTCCGCCTTCCGGGCTCGTAAAAAGCTCGTCTTCCTGCTCGGCCAGTAGTTTCTTGCAAGCGTCATCGATGCGTTGCAGGGCGTTTGTCCTCTATGCTGTCCGCGCTCGTTTGTTTTCGCAACAGGACGCGTGCACACGAAATTCAAGATGTCACGTAACCGCAGCGCTTAGGAACGCTCTCCCTGCGCAGCACTTGTATATAGTCAGCAGTATTACCCTTTGCTGGAGAATTATGGTAGCCCACTCACGCTCGCAAACATGCTCTTGCTCCTAATTGACAAGGACATCTGCATGGGCTACGACACCCGGTAGACCTGTTTTATTGTTCGGATTATGGCTTTAACATTAATTATGTTTCTGTGCGTGAGAGTCAGATGCTGACCGAATAATGAGATAGAACTAGCAAATTAATCATCAATAAAATAAATCAAAATTTAAAACGTCGAATAAGAGTCATAGCAAGAGTGGCGAGCTACAGTAGCGTGAGTGTACACTCTTTCACGGGCAACCGTTCGTCTAATTTTAGATTTCCCATGGCACTGAGTGTGCACGGTTTAGTGTAAAGAGTCGTCTACCACATGAGTGGGCTCGAAAGGTCGGATCCGAAAGCTGTTCTCTAATTACGCCATCGCTACGTCTTCAATATTCGAAGACGGCAGAATTGAATACCAGATTCATCTGGAGGGACAATCATCAACTTTTACATCGGCGCGTGCCTCTGAAACTCATTGTACCGGCCTCATCGTGATCAATATGCTACTATGATGCTTAATGATAGTAGAATGCGTGTCGCATTCCAATAACCCTTATCATGCTACGTTTTGGAAAATACTGGCGTAGGGCATCCTAATTGTATTAGGAAATATTATCGCTATTGTGTGAAACTGTAAATTAGTCATAAAAGCTGCTATGATGGTTTAAATCGGTGCTAGTCCCTCATGCGCATAGAGCTATCGATCATAAGTAGCCTAGTTGTGTGTGCTTCTATGCATTGATGGCTTCGGCTTCTTCTGTTGGGCCATCACTAATGTACGAGTATAGAGGGTGCTTGTCATGAGAGCTTCCTTATGGGTGGATGCGCAACCTCTCGACCCTACGACAAGCGTCAATATGCCTCTTGGACAGAAGAAGAAGAGATGTGGCGTCACAAGAAATGATTTGTTTATTGAGTGCAAGGAAGTCAGAGGGCGCTACTGGCCGTTATGCGGCAGTGTACTTACAGGGGGATGGCTAAAAAAAATGGTCCCGCATTCAGTAGCAACTGTTTCTAACCAACGATGTGGTCTATCATAGGTGCGGCGATCCTAGCCGTGTGAATTGTACGAGACCGGGGGGGGGGAAATCAAGCAACGTCAGCTTCGTCGAGTCACATATCACAAGGTTTTTTTGCAGCCGCAGAGAGAAAAGGATGTTGGGATAGCGAGTACCCGGCAGGGTGGAAGATACCCAAGATGTTCCTCTATAAGCAGGAGCTGGCCTCGCCCATCACCTTCATGTACACCAAAATATGAGGTCATCTCCAGTCGCAGCCTGACTGGAGAAGACCTTTGGAATTCATGTCACCTCCAAACAGCTGCGAAACTTCTAGTGTGGAGTTGTCACCCATGGGTAGCTACCTGGAGACCGCAGTGGCCTTGATTGCGTCGAAAACGCTCCGAACATCGAGCAACTCCGACAACGTCGTGCTGATGACCAGTGGATATCATCTCACGCTGCGATCGCCAAGGTGGCCAGTTGCAAGTGTACCTGGGGAGTACGCGTGGAATGGGATAGACTAATATTTTCTTTCGGGGACCTCGGACTGAGGTGAGGCGCTTGGCGGTTACATCGGAGGCATACCGTCGGCAGAGGATCCCCCCAGACGCCTTCGCGCGTACGCTTCGTGGGGCTAATTTTGTCTGCTAGGCAACAATGTGGGTGTCCACCAATAAGAACCGAGCGTTGGATGAAACTGCTCGCTCGTAGCTTGAAATGGTAAGGGGTCTGTGGCACCTAAAGGAGAATGGTGTATCCAGAGTAGGACAACCTGACCTGAATCCCCGGGCTCAGTTACCGCGTTGCAGGACCGGTTTTCAATAGGGTGGTCTACGGTGGCGGAGAAATCGACTATCTCGCTGATCTCAGGCACCACATCGCGGTCGCGTGCCAGAATCTCTCGATGGCGCTCGTCCAGAAGGCTGTGGAGTTTTATAATAGTATTTAATATGCTCTTTAATATGGTGGTAGAAATGTCCGATTAGAATTTATAAAGTGTAACTTATAGCGCCACGAAAGTCAATGAAGAAAAGTGACTTTTTTTGCCCCCCCCCCCCTGCTGTATCCGTAGTGCTTCTAATAAGCAGTGCACGATCTCTATATGAAGCTCGGCTTTTGTTGAATTGCTCATGAGATCTTCATCTCATGATCTCAAGACTGAGTCATGGGGCTAAAAGTCAAACCTCCAGACGAGACTCTAACCCGCTTCTCTTGCATGGCGGACGAGTGTGCTAACCATCACATCGCTAGGGCAGTATGTCACAGAGCTGTGAAAGTAGGAGCCCGGTGGTTGGTCAGCGCACTCGCTCGTAAGTCGGGTTGTGTTCGGAGGCGGTACCTGTCAATTTTGCCGCATAATGTCAGCCAGCTTCTGATAACTAATCGGAGTGTGCAAAGTGCGGTGTGTAACAGCGGTTATGAAGTTTTTAGTAATGCTTACTTGGTAGCGCTTCTGCGAGTTCTTCTCAGTCGAGTCTGAAAGGGTGATCAAAAAAGTTGTTAAGAAATTTTAGCACTTCTCTCATACAATATTCGCATTGTATTACTATGTGGAATTTCTTGGATTGTTGGAAATGACCATTTTGCAGTTTGTTTGCGAGATACCAACCAGAAGGCCTGCCAATGCTTGCCAAGTGCGTGCACGCGGGCTCAGTAATCGCAGAATATTGCAAATCAGCGTGCTACTCATAAGTTCCACGTGTTTCTAGTAAATGCGGATACCAAGATATGTGGGGTGCCAATTAATATTCGACATATTCGTTTCTAGCATTGCTCTGGCACCACCAGTGTACTTAAACTCATTTCCTGTTGGTATATACCATCGCGGTAGAATCATCATCGAGGGGGAGGGTCGTATTTCCGGAGCTCCTGATCAAGGGATAAATTTGGCATCTCGTTTCCGCTGACCTTGGTTTCGAAAATGAAAAGAGATCCCCAGTGAAAAGAATTCCGAGAAGAATGTAGGCTCTCTCTTTTCTGCACAGTATCCCACCATCACTCAGTCGGAGGGGATTTCTGAAAGGAGCGGTGGGGAGAAACGTGGGTAGGAAGGAAGGAGAAGGAGGGTTTCCGCCTAGGGAAGCTGGAAGTAGAGGGAGCGGTGCGGTGTCGGTGAGCCCTTGCTGACGCGCACATGCCTCCGCAGCACATGTCCTTGAATTCTTTCCGGTGAGCGCCTTTTTAGAAAGTAACTAGGCGCCTATTCCTCCATTTCGCGACGTGTCGTTTTTTTTGCATCTCACATGAAAGGGACTCATCACCAGGGCCGACGGCTCACTGAGATAACTTCTGATTTCTATAACCTCCTCTCTCTCCTCGAACTTATCTTCGTCATGGCACAAGCTCTCCCGAAACCCCTTTCAGCGCCTGAAGTCGATCTATAGAAGACCTTCAAAAATCAGTTTTAGCTCCATAGATGTTTACGCAGCCAACTGCTGCCTTTCTTTATGGCCATTGCCACTACAACCTTAATGTTGTTTATGTTTTTGGTTGCCGATTTTCTCGAAGATTAGCGTATTCGGCGGAAAAAAACAAGTCGCGGTTGTGTGTCCGAATAGTTTTTCTAGTGCAAACGACGTTGCAATCTTCCGCCTAGTTGGGAATTATTTCAGTTTAATAATTTTGGTAGTTTGCTAGAATAGTGACAATTAGGGTAATCAGTGGTGATACGGTAATTCAATAAATTTTAACGGAACAGGGAAGTAATTTGCTTTCCATTCTGCACGTGGCCGCGAAAAAACCAAACATTCCATCTAGTGAAAGCGCCGAGCGGAACCTAAGCATTCGTTTAACTAATTAATTAGCTAATTATCTATTTATTTGATTCATATATTTGGAGATTATGATTTTAGTGGTTAAAAACATGTCGCGTAAGTCCGCTTGTGTTCAGTGGTAATAAAAGAGATAAATAAGAACCTTTCCTCAGGATGAGCCATGCATTCCGCCTCCATATGGAATCACAGCGGCTTTCCGATGTGATCCGCTATACAAAATAAGCCAGCCTTTTCATCCTCTGGATTGGCACCAATTAATCGGCTCCGAAGGGAAGGGATCAATGGTGGCCTGCGTGTGAGCCGATCCAGGACCTGTCTCCCGAACCGCGTGGTTGGTACACTTCTTATTTCGAAATGGGGAGGGTGTCTGCGTACCCTAATTCAACACCGCTCAAGACGCGTTTTCATGGGATCTTTTCATTTCGAAACTCACTAGAAGCGCAGCTCCCTCCTCGTTTAGACTTCCCCGCCCTCCTCATCCCCAGGATAAGGAATGTATGTGACCCAGTGTGGCCCCGTTTGAAAAATCATTAAACCTTGTCATCCACTAGGCCGGCCGATTACACAATCCACTGTTTTGGTGACTTGTAATGAAACCGAGTGTGGGCGTAGGACTGATCCACATTGAACCCCTCAATAACTTTTCTTCTGTTGTGTTCCCCACTGACCGTCGTTCCCCTCCCTAATTTACGCATCTGCTACGACTCCCCTTACCCATCCTACCTGCTATCTCCCCATGTTTTCCCAAAATTCTACCGATACT
>MU916501.1:2391-14465 GCA_036418165.1 Cooperia oncophora | reverse complement strand
AACGGAAACGTGGGCGCTGCAAAACGGCTATGCTTGTCATGGCGGATTCGGCTACGGTTCACGGAACGCCGATGGTGAGCGAGTCCTTGAGTATGCAGAGTCGCATAATCTCGTCATTCTGAACACAAGGTTTCGTAAACGTGACTCCCATCTCATCACGTTCTACAGCGGGAGTACCAAGACACAAATAGACTTTGTGCTCATCAGGCATGGCGACCAAGGACTCGTGACAGACGCTAAGGTAGTACCGTATGAAACGGTTGCCACGCAGCACCGCCCACTGATCTGCACGCTCAGACTTGTAGCTCCAGACCGAGGCAGGCAGAACGATGCGGTCCTGAAAGAATAAAGTGGTGGCGACTGAAAGAGCGGGAGGCAGCTGTGATTTCTCGTATTCGACTACCTGAAGTCACAACTGTTCAGGAGACCTGGAACGAAGCCGTTAATTCTATAATCCAGGCCGCCCGCTCCGAACTCGGCACAACGAAGCCTGGACGGCGGAGGATTGACAAAGAGGCATGGCTCTGGACGGACGACGTCAAAGCGAAGGTTCGAGAAAAGAAGAGGCTCTATCACGCGTTTCTCGAGCACAAGTCGGCTGACAACTGGCGGCAGTATCGGGAAGCGAGGAATGCGGCAAAGACGGCCGTGGCTGCTGTGAAGGCCGCTCACTTCGATGATATCAGCAAGAAGCTGGAGACGCGCGACAGTGAGCCTACCTGTAGCGCGTCTCCAGCTTCTTGACGGTTCCTGTACAGACTTGCCAAATCTCGTCATCGCCAAACCGAAGACATTGAGAAGTTTTTTGGCATAAGTGATGAGAATGGCCACCTTCTGATGGACCGAAAAAGGGTATTGCAACGATGGCGTGAATACTTCGAGGGCATCTCAACGGTGGAATTCGCCCATCCCGCTATACCCTGTACCGCACCAACATATGGTCCCGTTCAGAAGATCACCGTACAGGAAACAGAAGCTGCTCTGAGGAAGATGAAGGCCGGCAAAGTAACAGGCCCCGACGACATAGCAGCTGATTTGTGGAAGTCACAACGCTGGTTTTCTGCGGGTTGGTTGACGAAACTCTTCAACGTCGAAGGAAAGAAGGTGCCGAAGAGAAGAAGGTGCCAAGGACTGGCAGCAGAGCGTGACGATCCCGATTTGGAAGAAGAAGGGCAGCCCGGCAGATTGCTCGAACTACCGTCCAATTCGCCTTCTCTCGCACACTATGAAAATCTTCTGAGCGAATTTGTTGACGGCTGCAGCTCGGTGACGGCGAATCAGCTGATTTCGATGGAATTCGGCTGCGAATTCCCACTTTTTCAGCTCTTCAAGCTTCGAAAGTGGAAGGTGAGTTATTTGAACAATTTTAAATTGTACTGGCTCTAAGCTTGCATTCTTTCGGATTCATTCAGAGCCAGTACAATTTAAAATTGTTCAAAATAACTCACCTTCCACTTTCGAAGCTTGAAGAGCTGAAAAAGTGGGAATTCGCAGCCGAATTCCATCGAAATCAGCTGATTCGCCGTCACCGAGCCGCAGCCGCTGTCGCGTCACAGTGCAGCGCGGCTCAGCCGCCCCGACAGTCCGCAATCATGAGGCTGTACCTGGAAAGCAGCCAAACTGGCGTCTCAAACAGCGCTGGCTCGACACGCTGCATACCGACTTGGAAATAGCCGCCATTCACCCCGATCACTCGCCGGCTACAATGATAACGTCTTTTGGTGGCACTTCAGCCGTCTTCTCGTCCAGCAGAGCCCAGAACTCGTCCTTGGACTGCTCAGAGCATCCAGTTTGTGGGGCATATGCAGAGAAGAAGTGGTACAGTCGTTGTTCAATAGCGACAACAATCTTCATTAAACGGTCGTCGAAACGAACTACGCTCACAATCGAATCGCGGAAATCGCTGAGACACGATCACGGCACACCACTTGTAGTTTTCGGCCCGCCACAAAGAACGGCTTTGAACTCCTGAACTCTTTCAACTTGCAACCAGCCCACCTCGTCTCTTGCACGGCAGCAGAGGTCGATCTTTCTAAGCTCCAGAGCTTCTGCTAGCTCCTACGTGCATCCAGTCAGCGTTCCCACATTCAGCGTCGCAATACGCAAGGAGGACCTCGCATATTTTTCACACTCGTCGGCGTTGCGAGTGGTGCGTCGCTAGAACGTGCTAATTTTGTCAGTGTGTTAACTGGCGCTTATGAATTTTGAGGTTACCTCAAAATTCATAAGGCATAGTTAAACACACTGATGTGACATGAGGTGTTTCGTTAGCCGGCCGTCACAGACTTGTCACTTGCAGTCGTGTTCCGTGGTTTGTCCGTGTTCTCTTACCAGGAAAGGTCAACAGGTCAGCCCGGCCATTTCCAATGAGCTGCACACCATTGTACGCGTCTTGGGAAGGTGAACACAGAACTGTCTTCAAAATTTGCAGAACGATTCTCTGAACGGAGTTATGAAGGGTTTTATCCCCGCATGGTCGTTTCACGTGCTGTCGCGAGGAAACGTTGAAGCGTCTTTACATTTACGTATGAAATCGGGTTGACACGTGGAACAAAGCGCAACGGGTCGGAGCGGGTTTCTTAGGCGAGACGTCGTAGGATCGCTCCTGGGCAAGTTCCTTTTTTGCATTTGTCCAGAACATAGCCGACAAAGCTTCTAACATCTCTGCTCGCCTGCACTACCCTATAAGGGACCTGCAATCAGTTTTTTTTTCGAAAGTGTAGACCCATTGCGGCCTGAAAGAGTGCTTCTGCTTGTACCCCTCGTAACACGTGTCACAAGGGTTTTTGTAATGAAATATCATCATATTTATGTTCAGCGGTCGAATTACCTGCGGGGGACAAGTTTCTGGCTCAGAATCTAAATTTTTCGCTCTCTTTCGGAAAATGTGCAATTAGAAGCAAAGAAAAACAAACATGGGAAAGGAATACACTCCACAACACAGATGATCCGTTTCGCTCGGTATCGCAGACGAATCATCATTGTCTAGCCAACCCCCGAGCATCATCAGTGCGATAGGTTGAAGACAAGAGGACATAGACTACATAGGGGAAGGTGTGAGAAATAAACAAAAAGAGAGAGATTGTAAAAAAGGGGGTAACATGCAAAGTTCATGCATCAAGATGATGATGAATTATACTATAATACGAAGTGTGCTGTAAATACTTGTGGAAGGAAGGGAAAAGGAGTAAACCGGCAAAACCACTGAGAGAATGTTGAGTATAAGAGAAGGTATACCAGAAATAAATCAAAGTACAGTGGAAAGAAGGGAATTAGTGTTGATCACTGCTGCAATGAGTAAAACCTGTGACTAGCCTATTTATCTTAAGCGTCTCTTCTTTCCACCTATAGTTATTTGCGATTGAGTACTTGTAACTTATAAATTTATTTTTATAAATACACTTAACAATGCTAGTAATAATAAAATCTTCCTCGTAGCCATTTTTCAAAAGAGTGGTGATCATATCGTTTATTTTGCTAACGAAAGCGTTGAAGAACGAACAAGTGTTCGCTAACCTCAAAGTTTCCGTATATATAACAGAGGATTTGTTGATAAGAGAGATATTTGTGTCCCTATACGGAAATCTGATAACACTGAAGGTAAAATCATCCGTTTTATTATACAGCTTGGTACTAATTTTACCGTTAATGATATTAATTGTTAAATCTAAATAATTACTAGAAACCTCACTATTATGAGTTTTTTTCAACTGAAGGGTATTTTGATAAACTTGAGAAAGTAGTTCATCCACATCATCATCAGTTTGGTTGTGAACAACAAGCAAATCATCCATATATCTATATGGGATGAACAGCTTTAGTTTTATTAAACTTTTTAGATTTAGCATAGTCATATTCCATGACAGAAAGCGTAAGATCTGCTAGTAGTGGACTGAAATTGCCACCTTGTGGGACACCTTTAGTCTGTTTGAACGTATTATTAGCAAAAAGACAAAAGCTGTTACGTAAAAGATAGTCAATAAAGTATACTAAATCGCTGGATTTGTAATATCTGTAGTTGTTCTTGAGTTCTTTACCATCTGTATAGAAAACATGGTAACCATTAGTGGCAATAAAGGATCTGTTGGCATTTTTGAAGCAAATGTTAAGGAGTTCCTGCATTTTCTTAAGAATAAGATCATGCTCTAAATTTGTGAACATGTCAGTGAAATCTGCTGTGTAAATTTTGAGATTGTCGAACGTGATGTTGTGTAGTTCGTGACTTATATTAATACCAGTCGGATCGCCCGGCTGACGCCGAGCTCTCCTCCTTCTTTTTAGCTCGGCTTCGCCGAGCTGGCCTGGCTTCGCCAGGCGCTCATCTAACGGGATGGAATTTGTTAATTGCCTGAGCTGCTCATATTGCGCGCTAGTGGTCGAATCATAATAGACAGAGTAACCTAGCGAAATCTGCACCCCTCATATTTGCAGAAGGCGTGCTGGTTTCGGCCATAACGCCCATTCTATACGTAGATCTTAGAAATATATGGAAGTACAGAATATCAATATGTGTTGCGCAGTAGATGAACAAATTCCGTTTTTATTACCTGCATCACAGCGCCAACGATGAGCGATTAACTTGTCATTAACATGCAATCCACCTGCTAAGGTTGCATGAATGGCTGCAGATGACAATATTTAGGCTGCGTTCGTTGAATATCTTACGGACTACTTTGTTATTCGTTCTCATCAGTGATTAAAAGTTGAAAAGCAACAAAAAAGTGAAATACTCACTGAACGCATAAAATCTGTTCCAATATTGGAGTTTTTGATTTTTCCAAACTTCCTGTTTCAGGCGAAGTATATACCCCCCCCCCCCCCCCCTAGTGGGATGAGTACATTTTCTAGTGCTATCAGAGGAGTGATGGCTGTGGGAAAATTTCGCTTACTGAGAGGCTTTTTTGGCAGTGTAGTGGTCAGAGATGTCGTGAAAATGTCCCCTTATCTTTACTTATCAATTGATAAAATTGCTTGTCACTCGTCATCAATGTCGCTATCACTAAAACTCCATAATTTCGTGGTGTAGAGGCTCCAGCGTTTGATTGAACAACAACTGCATCGTTCTCTATCAGGCCCTATCAGCTGTTATCATTTCTTGTCACCCGCCGTCGCATTCTCCACCTTACCCCTTGATACCATTTGCTGAAATCAGCGCCTAACTGATGCTATGTACCGCGTTATAAGTATGTTCACTCTAACTCCCTTTATCAGCGGCTAGCAGTTCTTGTCACCCACATATTCCTGTGCCATAACCTATATTATACCTTGAAAAAAACGCCCCAGTGTTCCATTCGGACCGTCCATCTGCTTCCTTCTCTTGCGCATGCTCAAAGCGGGCTGAGCAGAGGGGCGAAGGGCGGCAGTTCGCCCCCCCCCCTCCCTCCGGCCCCACCCCACCCTACCCCCGCACGTTAGCACACGTCCGGCCGCCACGCGGGTGGAAAGACAGTCCCTGTGCAATGGCTCGGAGTGTACCGAATGGTTGTCTTATATAGCGGAGGCCGATATCACGATCAAAACATTGGATTGATACTTCCGCACCGATTTGCCTGTTTGCCTAGCGGTCGTTTTCGCCTCCAGCGAACTCGAACCCGTGAAGCATTTTGCGGACGGACAAACATACACATACATACATACATACATACCGACAAACCGACACACAGAGTTAGTGGTTTATAGAATAGAAGGATTACTTATAGACCAGTATGTCTTGATAGTCCTGTTGCGATTCCGAATTGCTTTAGCATAGTTTATGAAGTGATTTTTAAGATGTGTGAAGATTATGCGTAATTCCTGAGCCAGTGGTTTAATACTACTGCTATGTGCACCTGTGATGTACCTGAATTTAACTGGGTTCTTATGTAGCTTTGGTAAGGCATATATAGTAGGTATTCTCTGATCCAATTGGGAGATCATTGATATTATTGCTTGACCAAAGGAAACTTGTGTTTTCAATATTAAAGAAAACTTGTTAGTATGAGGCATCAACTCATATGTGTTATTACTATTTCCATAGACAAATGTGTGGTTGGCAGCATCATAAGAAATGCCCATTTCATGCATAATGTTCAGAAGGTAGAACTTCTTACAGATGATGCCATAGTTATTATTTGCTTTGTCGAGTGGGCAGAACACGTATTTTTCTTGATATTGTTTGATTAAGTTGTAAGGTATGTGTTCTCCTATATCTTCAATATTAGCCTTTGTCAGTAAAGGTTTTACTTTGTCATGGTAACATGAACGAAAATGTTTATATAATAGATTAATCTTGTGATTGCTAGCCTTGTATTTATATTTAAAATAATTTATTATCTTGTTGAGTGTATCTTCAAACACCATTCTAACTTCTTGTCTTGTTATGCCTGTGTCAGATCTATATTTGGTCCCTTTACTCAGTAGTCTTCTGAAACCATCTTCTTGTATGAGATTTACATTTCCTGTGATAACGTGTTCATGATTTTTATCCACATATTCTTGTACTGTATTTGTATACTATACAAGCGTTGTTGAGTAAAGGTAAGGACTAAAGGATAAAGCTTCGCCGTTGATCAATCCTTTGCTGGGATGCGGCACGGGCGATTCTACTTCCATTCAGGACTGCGTACGTTGGGTTATTGAATGCGATGTGGCCTATACAATGACTTGCGGTGGCCAGCCGATGTACAAGTCAGTGTTTTATCCTCCCAGACGAATCTGGTACCAATTCACCGTCCCGGAGGGTAGAAGGCTTGGTTGGCCTGGGCGGGAGTCGACCCGGGATTCGAACCCGGGACCGCGCGAATGGTGAGCGCCCCACTTGTCACTACACCATCTCCGCCTCCGTTGTTGAGTATTTGCTTCAATTTTTCGTTGTCGAGATCTTTCAACACTTTGTTGTAATTGCAAATTTTGCTAGCCATTGTGTTGCTGTACTTATAAACGATTCTAATTGGGGTGAAATCACTGCTCCTTCCATTATCGTTGAGTAGTATATCTCTAACAGTACGTGAATTGAAGATTCTGTTGAAGGGTATTTCATTAAACACCCTGCTTTTGAAACTGACCTCTACATTATGATAGTTCTTTTTGGTGATTTCTTTTGTGGTAGTGTCAAAATGAAAATGAGCTAGCAGACAAAATATTAAGTACCTAGTCTTATTATTAACTCTTTGTAGAAAGTCTGCAGACATGGAGAGTTCAATTAGTTTCTTAATTTCTTCTTTACGCAGGCTTTTGAGCATTCTGAAGTAATGAATAGGTTTGAGTGTTTCACTATTACTTGTTATCGTTGCTATAATATTATCGTATGTGCTTACTTTAATTTTTTTACTGCTTCTTTTTCCTCTATATTATCCTTGTTGCTTTGGTAATTTTCACGAAGAGAAGACACGGGATGCCACTCTGGCCCCTTGTACATGAGAGGCATTATCCCTTATCACTTTTTTCGTAACTGCTTTCCCATATCCCTTTATGTTATCGTTCACCCAAACGGATATGCGTCTGTCCAACCTAGAGTTTGATCCAAAAGTTCCTTTCTATTAATGTAGTTTTATCATTAGACTTCATACAGTCTAGTACTTGTACCGTTATACCTTTATCACATTTGTAGAAGTGATTATATAACGGTGTGTGTACCTTGTGTGAAAAAATATTAGAAAGATGTTCTCCAATTCTTTCTTTTAATTTTCTTACAGTCATTCCAACATATTGTATCCCACAGCCATTGCATGTTAAACAGTAAACTAAAAAAAACCGGCAAACAACATAAATGCGTTAGAAGTAATAGAAATGCATTTTGCGGTCGTTACAATTTTTTTTGTCGGTCTGTAAAGGCGGTCATTATCTCTGTCAGAGATAGGGTTCACTGGGAATTGAATTAGAGCACATCCAAGGCAGCTTTTTTTCCCCTCAATGATGCCATCCTGAGCACGCAGCAACTGGTGGGTAATTCACACGCCCTCTCGTCCCATTTGCAAGGGACAATTAGCGTTCATGTCTCCTTTTGAGTGGACTCAAAACGAGCAGCTTTCACTTTTTGCCGCACCAAATAAAACAAGCCTTGTCGTTTCCATTGTTGTTATAAAACCGCTGCCCAGCGAGTCGCTCTAGGCGAAATTGTATCAAAATGCAAATGAGATTTTCAATGGAAATTCTGTGTTTGATATATCCGAAAAAAGAGGTTGTTCAAGTTCATCTCAAAGGGAAAAAGGCAAGATCCTCTCCGTAAATCATTTTTTTGGGGACGGCACATTCTACTTCCAATAAGAATCGCAGCAGCTTACTGACTGCTATGTGCTCTGCACATCCACTTGTGAAAACCAGCCGTTGTACACGTCCGTGCTCATAACCTCCCACACAAACATAGTGCCAGTTTACCGTTCCTGGAGGCAAAAAGGCTAGCTTGCCTGGGCAGGATAGGGGATTTGACTCTACACAGCGCGAGGGGTAAGCGCGCCACTTGCCACTACACCACTTCCGCCTAAATATTCCTTTATTCCAAACGGACATGTGATCTCCTCCCTCTCTAGACAGTTCGAGTCTTCTCCGGACAGCTAATAATATACATTAAAATAAACACCTTTCCAAGTTTTTTTGCCTACTCATTACTTTTGTCAAAGCGGTAATTACCGTAATCATTATTATGTTGACCCACCATTATTTCTCACTTTTACATTTTACATGATGGTCGTTGCTACAGTAGCCTTAAAGCTCCACCCTTTGTTTCCGTTTCAACATCGTTGCCCATGAACGGATCTCTATTGCTCGTTCCCTGCATAGCACTCGTCGGCACAAGTCGTGCTGTTAATCCTTCATCTTTCTACAAAGTAGTACATAAGATCCCTCGGCAAATCAGGTTTTTCAGATCAATGCCTGACTTTGGTTTCTACTACTACTTGGTCGTCTGCTCATTTGCTGTTGTGCTCAACGTATTCATAATACTAGCTAGCACTAGACCGCATATAAGGTAAGTAATTATGAAGTGATACCTTGAAACCGCCAGTTCAATATAAGACCACCTTCGCTTTTTATGAATTGCTTCATGCTAAAATGTCTTATTAGGAGATGGAAGAGGGAGAATTTCTAAGGGATAATCACATGTCTTGAAATGCGGAATCCTTTCGCATAGACTAACTGTGTTACCCAGCCTCCAACCTTCCAACGTGCTAGAGCCGCCCAGTGGGCTCCCTGAGCTCCAGGGACACGGAAAAGTTCATCCAGTGAAGTCTGACATGCGGCAACCCAGGTGTTCGCCCAACAGCAAATGCTAAAAATGGAAAAAAGCATTAAAGAATGGTCTGGGAACCGCTACACGCAAATCTCTGGTCATTGACATATTCTGGCATTCGCAAGTCGCACAGAGTAACCCATATAAAAACTGTTGGCGAGCTTCTACGTTCAAACGCCCTGAGATGCAGCAGCCGTGGCTGCGTACTTGAGTTAAACGTGGTGGCGCACAAGGTTGTCGTGAAGATATCTCCATTTTGGGACAGTTGTAAGTATGCCTTTGCCCAAATGGAATACTGTCCCAAAGTAAAACATCCCACGTGTAAGTCATCTCAAGCCACGTTTAGATACCACGCTTACTCCGTATCGGGGATAAGGAGTTTATGTTTTGTATGTATATATCACAAGTTTCAGAACATGTCCCAGCGTTAGGGAGAGTTTTAGCTAAATATGATCCCCTGGAAAATCGTCCTACGGTACGGCCCCTTCTCCACTACCAACTATCTTTCTAAACGCTGCCTAATTTTCTATCCTTTTCTGGATGTATTCCCCAGTTCCTCAAAAACATTACCGTGGGGGCGGGCAGGGTGAAAAGGGGAGGGGTGTATATGAGAAATCAATAATCGTCCACAGCAAACAACATTTTTACAATTAATTGAATATGCTAAGTAACAAACATTGATTTTCCAGAGGTGAGTTCAAATGGGTATTCCTTAGTTTATCTACCACCAACCTTCTACTCTCAATATCGGAACTGGTGGTGATGCCAAAACTGCTGAAATGGCCAGGACAAAACGAGGTCGCTGTTATCGTTACTAGTAATCCTCTTTTGTACGGAAAGAATCGAGGTAAGATAGTTATAGTAGCGTTTCTTTTAAAGTTTACAGGAATGCTCGGTACTCAAGCGCTTTTCATTTCGTTCGACGAGCGAGCAGCAACTGCGACGAAAGGCTCTAATTTATAGAAGTGCTGATATTTTACCAGCCCCATTCGAACAGCGCAGGGAATACTGAAAGTACCTCTTGACCCAGTAGTCACAACGAGAGCTAATACCGCTTGATCCCCAGCGGTCTTGTGCAATATCTGTTTGATGTCGCATTCTCGCGTACTGTCGCTCGAACATCTCTGGATTTTGCTTTACTCTGCTGAAGTGACGTTGCCTACCTACACAGAGGGGAACTTGACGTGACGAACTACGTAGCTAAAGAGCTAACCATAAGCAGAATGAAACGGATGGCATGATGAGGATCATTATGGATGAGTAAAGAAGACGGAGAGCATCTCATCTCGCGCTCACCTCTTCAATGCTCATTTTAACGGCTGTCTACGCTTCAGATACATGGACCCTGCGAGACTAGATGAGCATGCTGCGGATGCGAGAGTGTAGTGATCCTCGATATGGCATAATATATGGCAAAGTGTGCAAGGGGAGAGAAACATAGGATTCAATTAATGAAGCAAATTCAGAGCCGATATTACTGTGATGGGTTGTGGGAAGGGTAATAGTTTGGTCAGCCAGATGATATGTTCATCTACTACAAGTTTCTTTGTTTGTAGTCGCTTCGTTTGTTTTTTTTTGCCAGAGTAATGAAGAGTGCCATATTATCATTTACCACTCTGTAACATATCAGACTTGTGCCTGAACTTCCGATAATTCTATAATATATCAGACTTGCGCTTGAACCTCCAATAACGTATGAAAGACAACTCACGCCAAAGACAACTAGGAGTTGCGGAGTGATTTCACTCCTCAGTACACCTACATATATCTCCTAAACATCACGCCAAGTGACCACACTTTCCGCATGCGGTGAAGCGTTATCCAATGAACTGTTGAGAGCACGATGGGTGAAGAAGTCTCCCTCCAAGCAAATGCGAAAGGGAGTCCAAAGCTCCGAACTCCGTCAAGTGATTGAAGACCAGGGACGGTACCGTATCTGCTAAGGAATCAATGTCTGTCGGGCACGTTGCTTCACTCTCTGGCGACTGCCGAACAACAGTGGTAACTCAAATGATTCACCGAAATTTTACGAGAATCAGGACCACGATCATCTACAATGCACCTACACGGAGGGGATGTATGCTTCGAGTCCCTTGAGTCGAAAGGATCCAATGGACTCCCTCATCCTACATTAGGGAAAAAGAAAACTCCTCTGGCGCCTGCCCGGAATCGTACCAATGTAGCTCATTACTTTTACTTTATTCTGCTGAGTCACCATGCTCAAGAATTCTATAAATTATGGTCTGAACCAATTTAGTCTTTCTTTTACTTTATTGCGCGCTTTTTAGGCTTCATTTTGAAGGATGGATGCTTCCAAGAAATCATTTTCATATGAAGTGAAGCCAGATCTCTCCAGTTCCTCGCTCACTCTTTTACAGTATGGTGTGAACCTCTGTACGATTTCTTCTACTTCCGTCAATGGGAGGCAGTCGTGCTCTCGATCTGCATAGTACCTTTGAGTAGGGTAATTACAGTATGCTGGAAGAACATAGCTCCATCGGAACGCTAAGGTCTGGGTCCTGGTTGGTGAGTTCGGCTACGAAGCTTAAACTTTCTAAGTAGGACGTTTAGACGTTACGACCAATTTCAGCCATCGTTCCCAATATTCTACCGCTGCTGATTGGCATGATTGGCAGTTCGTTGGGTGTGACAAACAGCAGCGAAGTGTCTGCATTTCCACGATTAGCAATTAAATCGTATGTTTAATTCGCATTGTGCTCTGTTGCAAATATTCAAATTGGTCAGATCAAAATAATTCCTATTGGGTGGTAACATTAACATCTCAGGTGGAAATGTGCCCTTGGGAAACCACAAATTTTGCGAAAAAATGTCTCGTAATATAAGAACCAAGCCAAAGCAAAAAAAAAAT
>MU916500.1:3887-14129 GCA_036418165.1 Cooperia oncophora | reverse complement strand
TTAATAGCTGTGGGGGGGGGGGGAAGGGGTCTGAAGAAGCGCGCCAAAACCTTTCTCTGTTGCGCACCTTTTCATCTGCAGCGAACAAAACAGTAATTTGACATGCCACAGTTGTCGCGTTGAAAAGATTGGGTCATGGTGCGAATGCCGCGCATGGACATACTATTTACACAGTCTTTTTTACCACCCTCGACGCGGTCTGTGAATATCTGAACTACACCCATATTTTGACTGCGTTTCCAAGTTTATATGTGTAACTTACAAGAAAATCTTATTTTAAAAAAAGAAAGAAGAAAAGAAGGACAAAAGAAATGAAAAATTCAACAATTCCAACGCCATGTTTCGCGAAAAAGAGCGCCAAAATTTTCATTTGTTTGCTGGTAAACCTCTGAAAGCAGGCTTTTTGAAGTGGCACCCAGCACTGGTCTTGTTGAACATTTTTGTAGCATACGACCCCCTTCCCCATCCTGGCTATCATGCCTTTTTGATGTAGTAGCCTCCGGAGAACTTTATCCTGGACAGAACTCATGAAACGGGAATAACCGAGAAAAGTCAGTGGCCAAACGGCGAAAAGCGTTTTGCACAAAGGCAAATGCGGCCCCCTCCCCCAGCAACCGAATTCGGCCCCCTCGCTTGGGATCTCGTACGAAGTGTCCTGGTAACACGTTAGCAATTTATTCTCCTTAGAATCTAAAATATAGACCACTGAAACAGTTATAAGCTAGAAAAGCGCTCTGCTGAAAGGTAAAGGAAACGACAAATCGATCCCTAGCAGCGGCGTCTTTATGACTTTCCTTTTTTACTATTTTATAATTGGAATGAGAAGTCTGGTAAAGTTGACAGTGCTGGGTTACCAGTACCAGAATAAATTTTTGAAAGGCTAAGAGCAAATTGAAGGAATAGTAATATTGAGAGGGAATTTGGTGCTGACACCCAACGTATTGATCGCAAATAAAAACACTTGACGCGGTCTATTATGAGTTGTGTATACATTTCGGTAAGAAAGGATCCTATAAAGCTTATAACAGAGTGGGTGGGATTACTTGTTCACCTACATCTAGTAGAGATAGGAAATGAAAATGCAGTTTTTGTGCTTCTGAGCTTTATTTTGAATCCATAGTCTAAAATTTGCAGGAATTCCAATTTTATGTCCGCTTTCTTAGATTTATCATTCAAGCCCTGTTTGTTCACCATTAAGATTAACTTTGCATCACTCAGTGAGAAAAAACGAAAACGTGGATTCACTACTAGCGCAGAAAAAATAATTTTTGGCAGATTTTTCTGTAAAAATCAATTTTCTGAAATGATAATGGAAGTAACCTGAAAAGCGGTTAATCATGGGAAAAGAATCGTAGTCAACTATACAACGATGCTGTCGGATCTTTGTGGAGGCAATTGTCGGCACGAGATGCGCAACCGGATTTCGTCCCATGGTGTACCATGATGTACCTCCCAAGCATATCCACTTTTTTGGAACCTTAGAGGCGATTTGGACTAAATCAAATTCAGCGCATCGTTTTTGAATTGCTCTAGGTTTTTGATAAGACGCTTCAGTACATTGCATCATGTGTAAAGTTGGTCCAAAAAGCTTTTACCATTTCTTACTTTTTTGAACAATAATAGTTTTAATGCTCGTAGATATCAGTCAAAAAATAATGGTCATCATGACCGACTGCGTATGTCCGACGTTCCGACTACTAAATTCGACCAGGTCTTGCCGAGTCAAGATTAAAGTGGTAATCAATCATTTGGTTGGAGGGTTCTGTGCTTTTTAACGATTTTTTGCTGGTTTCCACTGTGATGTAAGGTTCTAGGGCTGGTCTTCTTGAACTACAGCTTTATATGATCATTGCTGTGCTATAGAAAATTGATTCCCCTACTATCTGGTGTACAGGGCACATTTCGCTGGCGACAACGAGCGCGAAATGTTGGTAGGCACAGCAAGTCTTTTCCTCTCTTTTTTGCATAGTTAATTCTTCCATTTGGTTTTGAAACACTTCTTATTGGATGGAGATCGTTAATGTGGGCAAGAACAAACGAAAACATGCAAAGTTAAAGTGAGGAAGAAATACTCGTGTTGGAGAGAAATTGCGCGCTACACAGCGGTCCGCCGTGTACTCCTCATGAAGTAGCTAATAGAAAATCACTGTAGTGCTAGGACCGAAAAGGAGAAGCTTCTATGAACAAAAAACGAGGTTATGGTTGTTGCACTCTTCGTCGGAAATTTCTCTGCGACGCGTTGTCTATGTGTGAAGCAAAAAAATTCTCCGCTCATGGTGACAGGACCCAACTGGCACCTGCGCTACTAAGTGTTCTAGAAGATGTTTGGTTGTACCAGTGGAAAAACAAGGGCAGAGAAATGACTGATGGTTGAGCGCAAATTGAAAGGAAAACTAAAAACTAATTTACAAGCGCTGAAGCTGGAAGCTATGCGATGCCCCTCTTTGTTTCTGTTACCAGTTGTCCAAGGAGTTACGCCTCAAGAATGAAACCGATAGGGCTAGTGAAGCTTAGATAAAAAGCGTTTCATATATTCCAACGAAGTGATTCTGTTTTAGCATTGGTACTGGATTCAGGCGCTGTTCGGCTTGGGAGGGCGTCTTGCTCGTTCGCTAGCCCCATTTGTTATCTCCTAATGAGTTCGTCACACCAAGTTGAGACTTGTAGACTCCTGTCAAGTGTAGACGCTATTGCACAGCCTTACAGGAGTATACAGATCTTCACAGGTAGCATGGGCAGTTTCGATGGAAACCAGCAAATTGCCCACACCAAGCCGAACGGCGCTCTGACTTCATTCTAGCATTGATACTGGTATATTGGTGGTGCGAAGTGGTAAGAATGAAGGAACATTTTTGAAAGGAGGTATTTTCAGAGCGGAAGCATTCTGTGCGAATTGCCGTGAACTGCTTTGCGGGTTGTGTGTAGTCGCTCATCAGAGAGTTCGCGTCACACGCGATCATGTCGTCATATCTCTGCAACAGCTCCTCAATCACATGGTTTATTTTGGATAATTTTGTGGTTTCTTTATCGCACATGATTATAGCATAGCATTGCAGTGTTACGGTAATGTTGATAATTTCAGACTGCAAATGCGTTTGGTGCAGGAGAGAATGGTGTCCTTGGTGGATCATCAGATTCTTCGCCAAGACCGTCTTCAGTGTGTTCAACGCATGATGCGAAGGTGTTCTGTTCGTGTGAGACTTGTGGTAGGGTGACACTGTGTGCTCACTGTATCTCACGTCATTCAGCCCATCACATCGTTCCTTTAGGTATGTTTACTTCGGAAGTAATTGAGAGTACGACTTGTTTGCTGCGGATGATAGGCGTGTCGCGGTGCTGCGTTTGCACGCGCCGACCAGTTTTTTCTTCTTTTTATTCGGCGGGACTACAATAAGTACGCATAAATCGTGTGTGAGTTTTATCACGCAGTTGTTGTATTACACCCTTCGAAACCATTTGGTAAGGAAGGTGGTCGGCGGCAGCATGCTTAAACGTATCCGCGCGCATCAGGACTACATCCACAGCGAACCAGACTGTGAGATGTGAACTGTCTTTTACGGCTCCCTCCTTTGAGATTTAGTCCAGATTTCTATCGAAATCTGCCCCAGAGAGTACATCAAGCTGGCTGGAAACTATCGCTCGGGACAATTCGACCTTGCAAACACAGATTCCTCATTCGCATGTTGTAAAAACGTCAGGACCATGTTTAGAGACGCCAGCGCTTTGAATGTGGGGAAATAGACACATCGCGCAGACCAAATGTGATATCGTTTTCAGGGGTCGAAGTTTTTCGGGCATGTTTTTGGATAAACGTGCCAGCTAACGAATTTCGATAATAAGTTAGGCCTAATTTTGATAAGGTGGGTTTATAAAGGTTATGAAAAATGATTAGATAATGATTAAGTGTTATGAAAAACACGGAAGGGGTCATAAGTTGACCGATTAGGAGATGGTTGCATTTGCTCAAGTATTTTTTCGATAGTTAATTTATCCGCGTTCTCAGCCAGACTCAGCATTAGTAGAATTCCTATGGGGCGGGGTTGATTTCCGTTTGTGCATTTTTCCCTTTTTACGTGCTCTAATCCTCTAATCTCGGTATACATTATCCCTTATAGTAGATTGCGGATAGTTGAGTAGTTATTGGAGGACCTCTTTCGATTTCGCGCTTTGTTCGACAACTTCTTGAAAAAAAAAACTGGAAGAGTGAGGAGCTGGATGGTCTTGGTAAGGTGTGGGCAGGTTCGTGAGACACCGGGTTACTGCACCTAACAGCCCGATGCTTGTCATACCTCCATTCTCCTTCCCCTCCACCGCACTCCCCGCTCGGAGGTGGATGAAAATTTGGTAATTTGGGGGGTGGGAGGTGGTATATCATCCGAAAACTCGCACAACGCGATGCTGTTCCCTGGTTCAATTACTCGGTTGTGAGTGAGAATAGTTCTTCAGAGTCCTGGGAAGGGGTTACTTTGTTGTTTTCCATCTTTGGAATGCGTTTCGATTATTTTCCAGAAGATACTGCCTACTTCAAACAACGCTTATTTTTTTCTTACAATGTTCTCTAGGTGATGTGAGAGCATGTGTGGTCTCGATGCTTGCGGAATCACGCCGTAACGAACGCAGTATTGAAGAAGCTGTCGAGAGTGTGCGCACGATGTCTGAACGGGTCGACGCCAGTGTGCAGGTATCCAAGATCTTCTGTACTTCTTCCAGCTTTTCAAGGCTAATCGGTTACTTATAGGCAGCAGCATCTGAACTACGGTCGCTAATACTTATATGAGATGCCTGGAGGAAGGAAGAGAGAATTGTTGCAGAAGTTGATACTATCAAGACAATCGTAAAACAAAGAATTTGAAGGCTCAGGCAGAAAATCTGAATGCGGCGAAAACGAGGTTTGCCCAGGTAATGGACATGATGTGACTCGTTTTGAGAACTTTCCTGAAACCCGGATCGGTGCCTATCCTTCCCTCGTCCCCGATCGTCGAGTCTCCTAAATCGCAGGATCTTGTCCATTGCAAAGTGTGAAGGCTACATTGGTAGCTCAATAGTGACCGACTTTGCGCTCCAGCGCTAATTGCTGTGAACATCAGTGATAACAGAAGGTTTTTCTGTGAAATGAATTGGAATGGCACGTCCTGTGATTAGTGTGGGAGGGCCGGTTGCTGGTGAGTAGTTTGAGTTCGCCTCCCGTTCTTTGTTCTCGCTGTGGGCAGAGGAGGGTGTCCTTCCATGAACCAGCGTGAATTTATGAAGGGTGCCCAAGGTTCATTTCAATTCCATTCGCTTCAAATTTGAAATTGTTTAATGGCTATAAGAGTTAGCTCGCATAAAGATGTGCTTCTTTCAGACTATCAAGTCGGTCGAAGCAATCACCTCCGAAGATGATAACGCGAAACTTGCGAACGCTTTCCAGGAGCTGCTGCAGGTCAGTTCATAATGCAGTGGCTATTTCGACGCTGCTCGACTCAGGGGGAGGGACCTTTCACACCCCTGCTAGTTTGTGCTGTTAATTTATGTTAAATTGTACGTCTCCACCTTGTAAGACCTAAGGACTCTTCTCAAGTGCAAACAAAGCTCGTGCTATTGCATAGCCTTACAGGAATCACCAGGTCCCTGAAAGAGGGATCGGCAGAGATCTATGGAAACCATGCATGCCTCCCCCTAGCCGAATTGCGCCATTATTTTGCATTGGTAGCCCTTATAAGGGTGTTACATTTGGAGATGAAAAGGCTGTCATTTAGAATCTTAATAAAATTTTGCTTTGCAGCTTTACGCCCAGCCTATTCATTTGATTCCTCACGAGAATGATGCTGTCAAATTCAGCGTTCCTGATAACCAGCTTCTCTCACAGTAATTATTCGATCGAACTAATTCGTGTTTTTGGAAGTTCTAGGCATGACAATATTGTTTCAGAATCCGATCCTTGGGTGAACTTGAAAGCGGACCATGCGCTCGTCAGTGCCATTTGGTTGGCGAAGGATATAAAAGGTTTCTTGTCCTTGTGGATATAAAAATTGATCAACTGATTACGTACATAATTCACTTTATAGAGGCCGTCACCGTTTCACTTACGCATGATAAAAAATTAATGTATAAATAATCAGTTGTTTAGACCAATCCGCGAGCGTCAGTGCATCGTTTATGTACAACTTCGCGATGCATGTGGCGAGGTAGTGCCTACGGACCGAGCTGATGGAACTGTTCGGGACATCACTGCAACTGTAGTGGCACCTGATGGGCGCTCTCTTGAAGTCCACATAGGGTTTGTGTGACCTTGCTCTGAAAATTCGATTGCTACAAAGCAGTAATACACTTCTTTTGCAGACGCAGCGAAAGCGACCCAGGCGTGATTGGTATTGCTTATTACCCGATACTTGATGGACAGCATCAACTGGATATACGAGTCCGTGGAGTGTCGATAAGGTGTGGTTTGGTTCTTGCTCTTGTTATCAGTTAGAGCAGTTTTGAGCGCCGTTCGGCTTGGTAGGGGCTTCAAAAGCTAGTGAATGACGCTTGTACACGTCATTTTGTGGATACGTGGGATTAGTTGTGAGAAAATGGCTCACTTGTACTATTTTGCAGCCTCACGGGAGTCTGCAAACTCCCGTGAGGCTGCAACAGGTCTCGGCAAAATGGCAGTGCGGGTCCAAAATGTTGCCTCACATGAAATAGCCAAAGGAACTGAAGAAAGTGCAAAATGTCCCTTCAAGGCCGAGCAGTGCCGAACTTTTAGTGGTTTATTTGAATAATCTCTGTAGATCCATTCGGTGAGTATTATTCACTGTTGTAATAGGAAGCAGATCAGGGGACCCGTGTTGCGGTAGCGATGAGAAGCTAATTTACGCGCGCTGTGGCATGAAGCCAAGTTCGCACCCAATGAAGTTGAAAAATTGGAGAACTTCTGATGTGGGAGAATTGTGCAATCTACAAAATCGCTGGCGGGATCGATAGTTCAGGATCTTTTTCTTCGCAATTCTCCGAGAATAAGCGGACGGTGGGAGGGAGGGGTCAGTTTTCATCTACTCTTTCTTGCCGATCTCTCGACTCTCTAAACTTCAAATCTATACATATTCCTTTTCCGCTGGTTCTTCGAGGTCGTCTTCCAAAACTGCCTAGTAACTCATTTCGCTGCGGTTCGTACTGAAGAGATGCAACACTTTCTTCGGCGCAACTTGGTTCTCCTGAAACCTGTCTGTTGTAGGAATCCTGACCTAAACTTTTCTTCTGCATAAGGCAGCGTCCAGGCTTCGAGTCAACGCTCTAGAATGCATTTAAGGCGCGTCGACGCGTTACTATGACAGTGGCGGTGCGAGGTATGGACGGGAACGCGGCTGTAGACGCGTATCGATCGGCGCTGACCTCTTGTATTTCAAGAAACTTATAGGATAGCAGGAACGCTGCCTTCACACTATCCTATTCTTCGTATCCTCCCAAGTGCATTCTTTCACGCTCCCCCAAAACAGTAGGGTCGGCTCTAATCGATACCAGACTGATTAGTACCGCCTAACCTCCTATCATCCTGTACTCTGTCAAAATTGAAGCGAACGGAGCCGGTCGATACCCGTTTGTAGCCGCGTTCCCGTCCATAGCACTGAAGCGCCGTTGCAGTGGGCTGGCGCGCGTCATCGCGAAGTCTGAACGCTGCCTCAACTTGCGCCTGATATCCTTTTCACATTTATACTTCTACCGTGGTAAATCAGTGCTGCTGTCCTTAGAGGCCAGTGCCCATCAGAAAAGAGATGGCACTCCTTCATGGAGCATTTCAAAACATTTTTCATTTAATCTTCTTTATCGCTTTGTACTTTCAGTGGCTGTCCAGCTGTCGTAGATGTACGCCATGGTCGTAACTATGCTGAAATTGCTGCCCAGGGGGAACTATTCTCGTTTGGAAAAGAAGGTGCGTTCAGGAGCCGGGGAGAGCCGATTGTGAAAGGCTTGGTCTATTAAAGTAGTTAATTTTGTTACATATGCCTCCTTTTTGGATTTCATAACAGCGCACGTTTCTATGAAACTTTTTAAAACCTAATTCCCCTGTTGTTCTTCAGTAGGAATGAGGTTCCCTAATCGAGTAAATATATTCAGGGTTAATGGAGTCTAAATTCCAGGTTCGGCTGACGGTGAACTTTGCCGTCCGTGGGGAATTTGTGTTGATTTGCGTGGACGAGTACTTGTAGCAGATCGAAGCAATAATCGTATTCAGGTGAGCGGCGAACGTTTCCATCTGGCAGAACACTTATTATTTTGCAGTTTTATTTCAGATTTTCGATCGAGATGGTGGTTTCCTTGCCAAATTTGGCTGTGGTGGAACACGTTCGGGTCAGTTTGATCGTCCAGCAGGTGTTACAGTCAACACAAGGGTTCGTGTTTCGTTTAATTTTCTTTTTTTCATTTCGTGCCTCTTTGTGCGGGATAAGAAAAAGTTGTATTTTAGAACAATATTGTGGTGGCCGACAAGGACAACCACAGAATCCAGGTGTTTGATGAAAATGGTAACTTTCTGCTGAAATTTGGAGAGAGAGGAAGGCCAATTGGAATGTTCAACTATCCCTGGGGAGTGGCAACGAATAGCCAAAACCACATTGCTGTTTCCGATACGCGAAATCACAGAGTTCAGGTGAATTTTCTCAATGTGCTTTGTTCATGCTTTTCTCAGGATCACATGATTGATGGAAAAGCCGCGTTGTCAGCGCTTCAATTCATGTCCTCCCCCCCCCCACCCCTCGGTCACACGCCCGCCCCGTTTCCAGGAATCTTTGCTGTTTGTATCTGAGTACGGGGAATTGGGGCAGGAGTTGTGGGATAGTTGTTTAGCTGATTTACAAGAAGAATGATCCACAGCTTTTTGAAGCTGAAAAGTTTGTATAGGCTGTACCACTAGGTTGTATGAACCCTTTCCCCCCTCCTAAGGAGATCTCAGTATGGACCCTTACACAGCCTACCGCTGGGACAACTTTCAGACCACCCTTACACACTCGACTTTGAAATTTTCCCAAAATATTGTGCACACGAGGCGGGGCGTCAAAAAAGTCTCGACCCCAATCGCGACCATATGATGGGACACAAACAGTGATGATTTTTGTTGACCTGAATTGTTTTTTTTTTGTGCAGTCTAGAAGCTTTTGGAATCCTTCGATGTTCGGAAGAGTTTTTCATCCCATTTAGTGACTTGATCACTAAAATAGATTCTTTAGGTGTTCAATGAAAATGGACAGTTCATACGGAAGTGTGGGTTTGACACTGCATTCTTTTACAAGCATCTGGATTCTCCTCGTGGTGTATGCTATCTATCTGATGGTCAACTCCTCATTACGTAAGGTTTTACTTTGCGCAACGGCTCTTGAGGTGCTGGTGCTAGTTTTGTGCATTTTCAGGGATTTTAACAATCATCGCCTGGCTGTGCTATCCTCTCGTGATACCCCGGAAATGAAGGTATACGGCACGGAAGGCAGTGTTGAAGGAATGTTCTGTCGCCCACAAGGAGTGAAAGTTGACCCGGAAGGGCATATTCTCATATGTGATTCACGAAACAATCGCGTTCAGGTCAGTGGTTGTTTGCTTAGGCTGCGTTCATACTTTGCGCCAGCGTGCTTCGGCGTACGCCGGTGTATAGAGCGTACGACAATTCCAGCGACCAAGTGAGTATAGATATCGATCTAGCAAAGGTCAGCTTCCACCAGCGTACGTTAGCTACTAGAAAGTGTGAGTATCGATTTAGCGAACGCCAGCGTCATCGGCGTCCACCAGCGTATCGAGGGACTAGGGAAGTATAGGTATCGATCTGCGAACACCAGAGTTTTCACGGGCAGTTTTGCTCAAGCGCGAAAGTGCCTGCGAAAACGCTGCTGGACGCTGGATCTGCGGACAACTTAAATAAATCGACCCCAGTTTTCTGTTTTTCTCTCCTTTCTCTCGTCTGCATGACGGCATATATCCACTATGGCCTTAAACATTCCAACTCTTATCCTATGAATTATAGGTGGCTCATCCACCTTGGAGCTTCCAAGGAAGAAGTCATCTCCTGACTTGCAGCGTATTTGTCCACCTTTCAAACCGTGGCAGGTGCTCTATTTGTCTGCGCTCTGGCCTTTCCCGCAAACACCTCCGTCAAAAGTTCTAGTCGTGACGTAACCGGGCGCTGGTGGACGCTGGCGTTCGCGGATCGATACCTATACTTCCCTAGTCCCTCGAGACGCAGGCAGACGCTGGTGGACGCTGGCGTTCGCTAGATCGATATCTATACTTTCT
>MU916498.1:8050-19026 GCA_036418165.1 Cooperia oncophora | reverse complement strand
TCGAGTTGCGGTGGGCGGAATAACTAGATAGGCGTCAGAGCTGCCACTTATAAGTACTGAGTTGTTTTTCACGGCTGAATGCGTGCTTTTCTGCGAGATCTAGGTATTGACGCTAAGTGCTGCACCTTTTTTAATGGCGTGCGCGGAGTGTAGTGTTTACGCCCGGGCATCAAACCTTCAGCTCCTTTCCGGTGCACTTTCAAGCTAAGAAAGGGCACGCTGCTACAGTGTGGACTCATTCACATTGCATTTCGGAAGCACCATCCTCGTAGGTGAGCGTGGTTGTTGCTTTCACGCTTTTCACGAGGTAGATCCGTGCTACATATGTGGCAGGTGATTGGGTCCATAGCTAGTTGGGCTCGAGCTTAGTAAAAGGTAGATCTCATATGGGTGCACCCGATGTCCACAACGTGCAGCATGTACGATACCGAGGTCCCGTAGCCAGTACCATGAACTACAGGCTGCTTATCACAATCAAGTGTGGAGCAATCAAAAGTGATAGCATGGAGACAATTAGCACTATTGTCTTGGCTAGGCATGGAGGTATAGGCAGCGTGTCACGTGCTGCACTTTGACTGCGGGTAGAGCATGAATGGCATACAGCTGCCTCAACCCTGCTGCCCATTTCGACGCGAGCATTTTTATGTGTAGGAAGAGGCACACCTACAGGTGTAGATCTGTTCACCCTCAAATGGCAAGAACCAGGAACTACGTTTCCAATATCACTGAAGTCAGTCAGAGCTTGTCGGCGGCGCGGCGCTAGCCTCTTCCAGCCACTCACTGAACTGCCAAAGTCGCACGATTGATGGGAAACGGACAGGCGCAGCGCAAACCCATGTATCCCGCTGACACGCCCCGACTGACTTTAGTGATAACGGCTCTGTATTTCCTTAGTAGGCACTACGGACGCATCGCTGCAGCAAGCCTTTTCAAGAAGAAAAAACGTGAAGACGGGGAAAACGCAGTACGGCTTCCAATACCAGATATGTCTCGATGGCCGCACTTACACGGCTAGGCATTACCTTAGGGCTACCTTTACCGATTCATCTTGCGCTTCAAACTCCGAAGTCCAAGAAGGCGGTGATGGACTTGAGACGACATGTCCTTCAAATAGCACACGAGCATCATTACACATTTTGCAGTTCTGACACAGTGATTAAATTTCTCAACGGTGAACATCAACATTCTTCCCAGCTCTCGTTTTCTCCCATATAGCCCACTCCAGGCTCAACTGTTTTGTTGTCCATTGTTTCCCATCATGTATTTTCGCAGCGAAGTTCGGCGCTGGGGGGGGGGGTGCAAGGGAATGGGGAGAAGGGGAAGGGCCTACTTCTTATTGACGTCAATCTTGCTTTACAAGAGTTGGCAGGATTCGTATACTAGATTTGAAAGGTTGTCCCCACAAACTGTGACAAGAATCACTTCGTGGCTTCAGGATTTCACAGGTCTGCTCTTAATGTCTCAACATGACGATGAGAATTGGCAGAAGTGCAAAATGTCCCTCCCAAACCAAACTGTGCTCGAAAATTCCTGAGGAATTCTTTTTCTTTTCTCCGTTTCCCTAAGAATTCCTCTAGAAGCGATGCGCGAGATTCCCAGCAGACCTTCTTGATTTTCCTTCACAGACAGTTTTTTCCTCATGCAGGTGTTCCAGAAGAATTCCCGCAATTAGTTTCCGTCTAGTTAACTGTCACGAAAGCTCCTGTGGTAGGTTGATCCGTAGCAGCTTCGACTGCGGTGGCGAGCACGACGGACGAACGAACGCGGTATAGGCGGCGGTGGCGGCGCCTCTGTCCCAGGATTACAACCGCCTCGTCCTCTCGCAGATCCCTCGACATCTCAACTCGATTCCCGATCCATTTGTTGTTAACCCGAGCCGATCACGTACTGAGTATGAGCTTCTGTTCAGTTATCGATCGCAATTTTTCATTGTTCTCACATAGTTTACACTTCATAGCACCTTGAGATGCTACTGTTACTTCTCATGTCATTAATGGTTCTTTTGCCAAATGCCGTTTTCCAACTCGATTCCAAACTACTAGTTTGAGAGTATTTGCTGATGTTCTACGAGTTTTGAGTGGTAGTGTCATGCTTGTTGTGTATTCGTTAGCGGCTTTATTTGAACACTTGAATCGCCGCCGACCGGTCAGCCCTTTCGACATTTAGCCCGCTTTTTAACTAACCGCCAGGATCAACAAGCTGAACTATTCGATTGAATATTCGATCTTTCTTTACTTACTGTCACCCCATATACAAATAGTTATTACTTAACTGAAAATTGTTATCCCTCTTTTTTTCCAAAGTAATCGATCCATCTCTCTCAATCACTTAGTACACAGCACTTCATTCCCTGTTGTCATGCCCAATGCATAATTACTCAAACTTTTTCTGAATGGCTATTTTGAAAACCTTGTTCCTAATTCAGTAATTAGCGCTAACTTTGGCAAATAGTTCTCAGCTGGAATAAACGAAGTCCCTAGGTTTATTTCTGAGCCAATTGATCTGAAGTTAATTGACCCTTTGTGTCTCACAGCGCTGTATCATCGCCTACGCAATGCAGTGGTCCAAGCGTTCCAGTGAAATGGACCGCTTTATTTATACGTTTTTTGTGAACAATATTTCAAAACTCGTTTGTACCTGCCTCTACTCATTTTTTATCTCACATTTTTTTTATTTTTACTTCAAATTGACTACCTGGTACATTCCCAAGAGAGAAACCGTCCTTCCAGAGTTCTCTGCTTTACCGGGGATCTCACTACCATACATGGAGACAGGTTAAGCATCGTGATGTGTGAAATGGTGGTGTAGGTACGACCCCCACCCCTTCGAGGGAGAGTTTGAGTACGACCGACCACCTGAAGGAGGGTCTAAGTACGACTCTTCCCCCCCCCCCCTCTTTGCCCTGGAACTACCTTCCAATTTTCGCTCATTTTCAAGTTTTCTCCTCTCCCCAGCGGGAAAGTACGCCCTCCGATGTGTTTCACACAAAGATGCTGTACTGTGCGTAGGCAGTTTCCGCAATCAAGTGGTCCGTCAAATGCCTTCGTGCATCCAGAAGTTCAGTCCGCCCTCGCAGAGAGTGTACCACTGTCGTCACACGAACGTGCGAGATAAACAGTAAAAGACACGTGACCTTTCAGTGCGTTAATGTTTCCGGGCTACAAGAAAACAAGTTACACCGCTAGTTAACACGTGCGTTGCCTGAAGCGTTGGAGGATGGTCCCATGTGCTCCCCACAGAGAACGGTAGGCTGTCATCTTGGTCAATGGTCGTCTGCTTCACCTGAATACCTTTTTTGGAAATTCAAGAAAAAGGGAAAAAAATTCGCATCAGCAGTTCACGCTGCAAGGCGAGACGCGTTTTAGCACCACCCGGCGTAGTTGCAGTGGTGCAAAGGTTAACCGTGCAGTGCTATACGTAATACTAATTTCGTACAATCAGAGTTTTCAAAAGCTCTCTCCAATGTTTTTTGTACGCTTTTTTTTCTAGTATTGGACTGCATTTAGTATTGGAAGATGCGAAGAAACGATTTATGAGCCAGGGGTTACCAGACTCAGCAGGGTGTCGATTTGCCAGCAAGTCCTCAGCACTCGTACAATGAGGCGCTCAGGGACGGATCTCGTTAGGGGTGTTAGTGTTATCGATGTTTCCTTTTCTTTTCTCCTCGCTGAAGAGTCTTCACTACTGGTTAGCAGTTGGGCACTTACTATCCACGATACTTTATGGCAGGCATTGTCTTTTACTTATACCAGTTCGGCACCCTAAAAAATAGAGGGGAAAACTGCGTTTGAAAATGGCTTCCCCTAAGTTATCACAAGAATGCTGAGTTGTGGGCAAAAGTCGTGCCCCAGGCGGGAGTCGAACCCGCACCTCACGCTTTCCGGGCGAGTGCGCTATCCATTACGCGTAACGGATTGCGCACTCGCCCGGATGTGATAACATCCGGAACGCGCACTGCGGCGTTAAACGGCAGATATCATAGCAAAACAGCTTTCCCTAAGTTTGTGTACGATGGGCAATACACCCCTTATCCCTGAGACAGAGTAGGCGTGGCATTTGAACGTGGCATAGTAGAAAGGTTTGGGATGTTTCAGTTCGAGACAACTGTCATTTTGTTCCATGTTCGACAGAGATGACTGTATGTGTGCCAAATGAAAGCATGTTACCAAAAGCACAGCCATCGTCACCTTTGGTTGAAACACGCGGCCACGCCTACCACATCTCAAGGATTTTGTGTAAATGCTGTTTTTCGCAAGTTTCATTTGTGAAACCCATAAAATATTGTAGCGTGGAACTTCCACATTTTTTTCTGTGTCTGTAGCTACAAGCGCTGGCGCCAGTGGTTCAAAGGCAGGAGCTTACGGTCTGGGCTCGAATCCAGGATCGAACGCCACGAAAGCGAACCAAACTTTCTATCTTTCCGCGCTATGCCTACCACACGAGTACAGGAGTGTGGTAATGTTGACTCATACATGGACTGGTCCTGCAAATCATTATGTTGGCCCAAATCTCTCTCAAATAAAACTGCGCCCCGAGTAAAATGGGAAGACCTGGAAAGACTGACTAAGTAGTTTTTTTTCTGTGACCAGTTATAAGCGGACTGACGTTAAGTTTCCGATTACTCCAAACGAAATAGGCTCCCAGATCGTTCCAGCCAGCTGCCACTTCCTACTCAGAGGGCTGGAAACGAACGGGGCAAAAACTCAGTAGCGGTGTTTACAGTCCGTCACTGATCGCGTGCACTTCTGAGAGTGACAAAAAATGAGTCGATCACCCCCAGCTGACTGCGGCCTCGTAGGCTCGAACCTAGCGCACCCATGAGGACTACGTCCACAGTTTATGTCGCTATTTAATTCGCACCTAGGCTGCGATCAAACTTCCTCCTACCCATTATTCTAGCATAACATCCCGACCCACTTTCCTTACAAGCTTCACCTACTATGCTACTCTTTGGTATTGCTGCGAGCACCATGTTTTCCCCACTGACGACAGTCTCCGCGATCTCCAGTCCGTAGTCTTTCCTTCTTCAAGTATTCCGGTTTGCGGTCTCCAGTAATGTCCAGCTTTTGCGGCTTCACAGCAAGTAATGGAGGCGCTACGGCCTCTATAAATGGTAGTTCTGCCGCCTCCGTAGTTGCTCCACCTACCAAAGGACTAAGGCTATTTCCTGTTACGAGCTCAGTCTTTGCACCTAGTTTCTCTTCTCTTTTTTGAACTGTCACATGGTTTAAGCACTGGATGATGCGAAGAAACGATATGAGAGCAGAGGCGGCAGGATATCGTTTTGTTGGCATGAAACGAGCAGGTCAGGAGCACTTGTACGATGAGGCAGTCAGGTCCTTAGAATCTTCTCCATAAATTTATTTCTGCTTTTTTCTTCCCTGGAGAGTCATTTAACAACTATTGGTTTGTAACTGATCGCCCACTGTCCACAATCTTCGATTGCGGAAATTGTATATCAAAAGGCAGAAGGGACCACTATCTCGTTGAGAGGGAGCACACGAGCAGGATCAATCGATTGCTGCATTTGCTCCTGCCGAGGCAAAGGTGGCGCCAAACGTTACGTCTTCAATCCGCATTTCAGACCTATTTCGCATCTCCTTCTCTGTTCCTCTACTTTTCTAAGAGTAATGAAATTTGCTTCGAATAGATGACGCCTTAAAGCCTAAAGTTGTTTTGCTATAGTCCCATGTACGTCATCCGATCGTGCTAGATTCTAATAGTCCTGCAATTGAATAAATATGGTTAGCTGCGAGCTAACTAGTATATTTAGTGATGGTGCGTGAACGGCTGGAACTAGCTCTTGATCCCTAACTAACTTTGCTCATGAGAAAATAAAGTCATTGGTTTTGGCCAAGATTACAAGTAACATTATTGTTCACTGGTGCGACTCCTTTCAGTTCAACTTCTCTATATTAGCAGGGGACACTGAAGACCATCGTCGCTTTTCTTCTCGGGAAATAATGATTTTTTCATTTGTAACCTTGGAAAACTGCCAACTCTTGGCTCTGTACAAAAGAGATTCAGATTTGAATTTAGAAGTCGGCGCAGTCTATCTTGGGGAGGGCATTCGCACATTTGCTTCTTCCCTTGTTGTTTTTAATATTTTTCAAGAGTTGTCATGTGCTCTTCGCAAGAACTACCACTAAATTACAAGAAAAAACGGTGTACAGTACCCCAAGCTCCGCGCAAAAGTGATTGTCGAATGCACATAGCACCACGCCTTGGCCACGGCACATCGTTGTTGGGGAATCCCCAATAGGAGGGTCGTATTTGGCCGCCAGGAGAGGGGTTCGCATTTGGGCCAGGAAAAAATTATTTTGATAGTTGCTCGCTTCACATACGTTGTAAAGGGAGGGGAAGGTTCGTACTTGGTCATTGTTGGGAGGGGGGGGGGTCGTATTGTCTCGCGACTTTTCCTGTTTCACATGTGCTATTTACCTCCCCCCCCCCCTCCCCCGCTCGACGGCTCGATTCGATGAGGAGGAACAGAGGGCCGAGGGGGGGGGGGGTCGTACCAACCCCCAAAAAAAGGGGCGGTCATACAGACTCGACTAAAATCCCCAACCAATGATGTGTCCTGGCCTAGGCACCCACTAACTTGGCGGAACGGGAATTAGTCACTATCGCTTCCCAGGAAGAAAGCTTCGCGATGGGGTCAAGAACCCCAAAGGAAGCCAAGGCACTTAGTCTGCTTTTCATCTGTAGCCAGCGGCAGCACAGGTGAAAATTAAGCATTGTTAAGGTATTTCGCTGCTTCTACGATTTTTATTTCACGCGCAGCTCCGGAAAAGCTTGGAACCGAAAGCGAGCTACTTCTTGAATTGACCTCCTGAATAAATTCAATTGAATAATAAAATAATCAGCCTCCAGAAAAACTTTAACATTTTGGACTTTGAAACAAAATGCAATGGATTTTATTGAAAATCAATATTTGGTACTATTGAACTATTTCCTACCCCAGTCTGCGAAGCTAGGCCGGTTTTTAGCGAATTTTTACACAAAGGCAGATTGGCTATAAATGTGCCTGTAAGGGTACCTCAACATTCCGAATACAAATAGCACATCTGCTTTGCCCGAAACTGCCTAACTCCCGCGCCACAGGCGCCGCTTAAAACTTGTGCTTTCCCGTGATTCAGGGCATCAAACAACCCTGTTACGTAAGTTTTCATCGATTTCTGGGAAGAGGAGGTGTTGGCGCCAAATTGGCCCATATTCGTGATGATAAAAGGATTTCGTGAAAAAGAGTGTCAGTCAACCCCCGTATACAAGTTTGCACAAAATTGCCGAGAAAAGTGTCGGCGCCACGTTGGCGCTTCTTGGCGCCAAATGGCGCCAGCGTCAGAAGTGAATTCCATATTCGTGATCAGGACGTCGAATAACATCTATCGGCAAAGCTTCAGCGAGAAACTTTTTCCGAGTTTTTGGGGTAGGAATAGTTCAATAGTGCCATCAATTTTTATTTTATTTTATTAGGTACTGTATCCGGCCTACTTTCCTGAACCTATAATCTTGTAGAATTGACAAATCGTCTAATCTCTACAAACTTTGTCTAGTAGTACCTAATAGTAACACTCCAAAACCCTCTACCTAATGGCTCGACAGACAATGGGAAGTAGCGAAAGTGCAAATTTCCTCAACTCCCCCAAGGCTAACTGCGCCCAGAATTCTTCTCGGCGCTGGAAACAGCACAGCTTCGCGCTGGAAACAGCACAGCTTTCACTACGCTGGGATCTTCGTTTTTGTTTTCAATTGCCTGCGCCCTCGTATCTGTTCTCAGAGCCTACAACTGTTCCGACGCATTTAACTTTGCCATGTAAAAACTCTGTACGTTACTGAAGTTATGAAATTCCCGAGGATTGATTTTGAATCCGTTAGGATTGGTAATCAGGTCCCAATCTCACACGAAACGGATTATTAGCCAGCAATCATTAAGCTCCTTATGAAAAGTGTGTTTATCTCTTTCCATTCATTATATCATATCCAACAGCCTTTTGAAAAACCTCCCATCTCATGCAGTGGCACATACACTTGGCTCCAAGTCACGGTGTAATACTGCGCTTGAGAGCCGAACGATTAACATAATCTCTCAGAACCATATGTACCAGTAAACTGAAGAAAATATTGGCTCTATTGAAGCTTTGCAGCTCTGCATAGTGTCTGTTGCCCTGCCTCTCCTCACTCGTCAAAGTGCTCTTGCCACCCACGCTCGTTTGTCGCATTTCTCCATAGGTGGGACTATTTCCGATTACAGTATCATTCTTAGATTTTTGCATTTTTACAATTTCAATCAATATTGTAATGACCTAGGCAGAATGCGAAAATGCTGAATTGCAGGGGTGGAAGCGGTGCAGTAGCCCTTACATCTTGCACGCCCTGGGAATAAACCTCATTATTGCCAATTACCTTATTATATTACCTTGCTATTTACTTTACTCAGCACAAACTTGCTTGAAGCTAATGGCAACACTGGTTTCACAACCAAATTTTCAGATTGGTGGAAAAGTATAGCTCCATTTTCTTCGCATCCTTCGCACGCTTGTTTCAGATTCGAGGGGTCTTTTTTTCAGCCACTTCCGGAGGTTTCATTTTGCTTGCTCTTCACTCACGAATCAACTCGTCCCTATGCTTTCTTTTCAAACCACGTCACCTACACTTTACGACAACAGCGAAAAGCGCCTTCGATAGCCAAGCGCAGTAGTCCCACAGTCCTAAGGCAACGTTCAAACTTCACGATGACGCGCGCCAACGCAATGTAACGCTCGTCGCGCTCTACGCTTGTAGCAGCGCTCCAACCCTATAGACGCGGCAATCGATCTGCACCGTCCTAGTGGTCAGTATCGATCGGTACCAGACCGCGCCATGTATTCTCACCCAATAATTAAGCGGGCAGAGCCGATCGATTCCCGCCTACGGCTGCATTCGCGTCCATAGCCTTGGAGCGCTGTTGCAGCCGTGGCCGTAACAGCGCGTTACAGTGCGTCGTCGCGAAGCTGAGCGCTGTCTAAGGCAGCGTTCAGACTTCGCGACGGCAGCGCTTCGGTCGCGCGTTCGACGCGATCGATGCGCATGCTTTCGACTGCATCGATCGCGTCGAACGCGCGACCGAAGCGCTGCCGTCGCAAGTTTGAACGCTGCCGAAAGGAGAAGAAAGGCTACCTCTTTGTCTGCACTCCCTCAATTCTCCCTTGATCGTCTTTTCAACTTGGTTAACTTCCATTCCCGATGATTCAAATGAATGCGAATCCAAATGCCTGCAAAGTGTGAATGGAGGTCGAATGCTTGATTAATTACTTATCTTTTTAATTATTTTTCCTCGATTACTTACTATCGGATCAATAGCTTTTGTCCCTATCAATTTTTCCTATTGAGGCGGTGATAGAGTAGTTTACCTTTGATTCGAGTTCTAGTATACAATCTTGATCCTTGATAACTAAACTACTTATCCCTAAGAGAGAGAGTAGGTGTCCTTTTTCGTCATGACATGGGTTACTTTCTCGTGGGATATCTCACTTCGAGACAAGGGTCGTATTATTCTGTACTAGACAACGACATGACCACGGAGACACGAAAAGAACATGTCGCATCAGAAGCACCGCTACTGCAACGTTTACTGAAGAACGCAGCCACGCCTACCGCATCCAGTGATTTCAAGTGTATAGGGCGTGTGACGCGGTGCGTACTGCAGTGCAGCCAAGGCCCCTTATCATATCAATGATGCCATACTCAGCCCGACACTCGGTGTGAAGCCTCTGGACTGCTATCCGAGCCATGCCCCCGTCCACGCCCCCGTCCACGCCCTTTACAGGGATCACTGCTGTACATAGTAATAGGAAAACGAGGGACAAGCAGAAGATGGGTGGTTTGGGAGCTGCGGAAGGTGCGCTACAGATGACATGATCAGGAAATTTGGTAGATTTCATGCAACGCCTGCGATCCGTTGCTCTGCCTTTGAATGCACATAGCCACACTCCTTTCTCCCTAGCCTCGTCTTAAGGACACGTAGGAAGACCTGGCTGCCCTCACACCTCCTGTTGGTTACTTTTGCTCCCAACTATGGCGGAACTTGTTCACCGCTCGAAATCACATGCCGGAATTCAGGCTCATTCAACGTGCCGCTCTTTGATTCTTCTTCAGTACTAAAATAAACGCTCCCATCTCACTACCACATTGCGTACTTGTGGTTTTCGAGTACTAAAAGTCTTGAATCGAGCCAACAGCTGCGGATCAGCGCATTAGAGTGAATGTTTCAATGGATACACCCCCTCAAAACAAGATGCACTGCTATCGGTATCCGTCGTATGTTTGCGAATACTTGAACATTTTGTTTCCCACGCTCGTGCACGCGCCCGTAGCTTTTGACTTTTTTTGCAGCCCCTCTTGTAAGAGGAATGTGAGCGGAACATTGAGAGGACTGATTTGAGTGGAAGAATGAGGTACAGCCGGAGATCTCCCAATCCTTTTCGTCATTTTTTTACCGAATGGTGGTCCAACGAAAGCATTCATAGTTCGATTCGGATGTAACCCAAGATTTTGAATATGACATTCTAATTTTGACAATACACAACGAACACAGCCCATACTTTGTGCAGTAACTCAGGACTCATTCCGCGCTGATCATATATGGGCGGAGTTTCATGATTAGCTCGCAAATGTCATTCGTGCGCTCCGCCTTCTGGGGTGGCAAAAAGACACCAGCATCGCAAGGTAGTCGAAGTAACTCTGAACATTAAAAATAAGTTGGCACAACTTTTTCCATTTCCTCGCAAGTGAGCAGATAGCTTTCATCAGGGTGTCCAATTTCTAAGGCTTAGGGAACGCCTGCATCTTACAGGGGCAAATATTAGCTAGGAAGTGCACCTTTCCACCCGCTTGGGGGTCAAATGCACGGCGCGTACAGAGGTAGAACAAGTCGAAACTGCTTCCGTAAACTGACACGAGGCGTGTTGAGGTGATGTCCTGCAAGCATAATTAGA
>MU916497.1:0-12662 GCA_036418165.1 Cooperia oncophora | reverse complement strand
CCATATACGATCCCACTCCCTGTCGGGGGTTCCCCAACGAAGTGCCCTGAGCGCACGGCTTACGGTGGCCGTGATTCTTAGGGCTGCGAAATCTTTCTTGTCACAAGATGAAATGGCAGTTGTCTCAAATGGAAAAACCCAATGAAAGACCCACTCTACGCTATGCTCAAATGATGTACGCAACCACGCCCTCCCCATATTCGAGATAGAAGAGCATTATTCTCTTTAGCACCCAAGAAAGGTTTCTTTTATTAATTGGGCACTGTTCACCTGCGATGTTCTAAAAAAGTCTGTGTTTAAGCGCCGATGGTAACTACGAGGTATCGTTCATGTGTAATGTTGTCATAAACTGTGATGGTGACATGCTATGGGTACCTCCAGCAATTTACAAAAGCTCATGTATCATCGGTTTGTAATCCTTTAACTATTTGTAAATCCTAATAAGAACATCATTAACGGCTTGTAATTTAATCAGTACTGTTCGCTGATGCTGGGGCGTGACAGCAGGATGAGTTCGGTGCTTGCACGCCTCATCAGCTGGTGGAGAAAGGGCCGCCACCGCGCCTAATCCAGTTCCCTGGAAGGCGCCAGCATTCGCACAGAATCAAGACTGTATAATTCATAACTTCTACGAATCGATTCTATGATTCATCAGAAAAATGCTGGCTGACTGTACCATTTTAGACGTGGAGTACTTCCCATTTGATGAGCAGGTGTGCACGTTAGTATTTGGATCCTGGACGGTGAGTACATTCTGTATTGATTGGTTTTTCTCGATTACTGGAAGGCTTGATCAGCACTGATCTAGTACAACGAGAACGAGATTAAACTTGAGTTCGAACAAGCTGAGTGGGTGGATCTGTCTGAATATGCGCCTTCTTCCATTTGGGATGTCATGGACGCTCCTGCGTCGTTGGTGAACAAGCGGAGTCGAATAGAAGTTCCAAGTTAGAATCAGGTTGGAAGATATACGATTTCAACGAAGCGATGGGAAATCATATCACCCCTCTTCGAGACTCCTTCTACTTACAAGCCAGATTTTCAGGATGAATAAAACTAACTGATTAGGTTGCCATGAACATAAAACCAGATAAAGTCATTAGGTGGCAGGGGGTTAGATATATAGACAACCGTACCGTATCCCTCCGGGTCAGGAAATTTTTTCGCTCGAAGTGATATGAAGTAATCCATCAGTTCAAAGGCAGTGGGCATGATTGCTGGACGGGCGCTTGTCAGTAACGACATTGGTGGAAGGGCTGAGTGAGAGTGTGGCCAAATGCCTCCGTTGGCCGCCACCGCCCACCCCAAGCAATATCTATCGTTCTTTGTGAGGAAGCTATTTCTGTTGGGTTTTTGAGAGAATTTTCAATCCATTATCATTCACTTGCACACAAATCTACTATTCATGGTATATTTTTTTGTACGCTGATCCAGTATAAGATACGAAGTCCAGCCTGTTGCCTGTTAGGAAATGCCGCTACTTCTCCTAGGATGAGAATGCGTTTACTTTCAGAATTGGTCTTGTCGAAGCTCCTTCCCCCTAGCACACCGCGAAAACCTCAAACGCTTCAGTTCGGCGCGCGCCGTTTCTCAGCGTCCTCATCTACTGTAAGACGAAGTTGCGTGAAAAAGGACGTGTGTCTGGCGCAATGCATGATTTCCTGGTCCCTTACTGTCAAAGGGTGTAGTTAACTACATTTAAAGCCTACTTCGGCGCTGTTTATCGACGGGGGGGGGGGCATTCTGCTTTTCATAGATTTGCCAACCCATCTAGGTACCCTTTTTTCGAGTTGACACGTTTTAGGATGGTGGCTAGACGATCTTGCTCCAGCTTCACAAGCGTTCACAAGTTTTACCAGAGTGAGATTTGTAAACCGGAACCAGGAAGCATTAAATGCAAAGTGCCCCCCCGTCGATTAAACAGCGCCGCCCTTATTTCATGGGACGGGCTAAATCAGTATCCTAGTTGCTGACTCAGATAGTCAGATGAACTGTGCTCGGTGACAATTCTCCCCGCGGACACAGTAGTAACTGCTTTTCGGGTATGAGCAGGCGTGGTAAGTGATGGACGCCACGCCTAGTGGCTAAATACGCCTTAAATCTATTTCATATTTAACAACATACAATACCGCCCCTAATTTTTGGAAAAAAGGCGGATTAATCCGCCGGAAACCGCCGCAAACCGCCGCAAAGCGCCGCACTGCTATAACTCCTTTCAAAAGAAGCTCAATGAAAAGCCAGCATGACCGTCAGATTCAGCCCTCTACGCGACGAATCTAACGGTATAATATCGCTGAATTTCTTGGAGAAATGGCAAAAACGCCAGCGTTCGCGTTTTTTCCGCTTTTCGGCTATTTTTTTTGTCATAACTCGCATTTGCTTTATGAAACTTTCTCGATAGAACCCTATCAGCTAGAATCAGCTCGTCGAGTTCTTGTTTAATGCTCGGCAATCCTAAAAAACTGGAAAAAGTCGAAAATTGAACTGTGCTTCCTATCGAAGTACCTGAGGACACCTCGTTAGCGAGCGAGTCTCGCTATAATTGTAACCAGAGGCTTGTAAACTAGGGAATTAAATCATTGTGGCATCAAATAACGTACTGTATCGCGTGAGAAGTGATCAAAAACTAGATAGTTGTGTTTCCCAAATGCTGCTGATCATTTTGGTGCCCATTTTCCCGAAAATTGAGGGGTTTCGCTCGATCTCACTTCCGGACCATCCAAGTCGGAAATCTTCAAGCTGTGTTTTAGTTCGGACCAATGGCATAACGTGCTCTAATTTATGGGATCTCTGTTTCCTTAATTGTCGCGACTTTCAAATGAGTCAAAAGAGGGGTTTTTCTTTCAACACTTGAAATGCGGCACTTCGTGCGATACTAGAGCACTGCTTCGATTTTCAGCTTTTTCCAAACAGGGTATGGTTTCCAAGCGCGTGAGTGGCTCTACGAGTTCCATAAAGGGAGCTTTATACAGTACGCCCTGTGCTTTCAGACAACTTAGGGGAAAGTAGCGGCATATTTTAGGCTGGCAGTTGTTATCGGGTGCCAACTCCAAGACCATTTCAAAGCAAATTTCACATGTTTTTCATAATTTGAAAATTCCAGTCAAAGTTACACCATTCAAATCCCTATGAAAAATGCTATCATTTATATGAAAATCACCTCGTGGAACTTCCTACAACCTTCCCGTTTTTCACGGCTATCTGCCCTGTTAGCGGTCAATCGACCTCCTAAGTAATTATCCCACCAATGTGTCAGAGCACTGCATCGATCAATCTTAGTAATTTCATCGACCAACGTGGTCTCTTCTGTCAACTATTTCGCAAATGTTTTGTGAGGACTGCCGCTCTAGAGAATGTTTCTCTTATTTCAAATTTGAGTTTTCATCAAAATTTCTAAAAATTTCGTATTTCGAACCACAAGCTCTTCCATTGATTTATCTTCATTTCCTCCATAAAACTTGCGTAATATAACGGGATGCAGCAGATTTTTCTATGCTCTACTGCTTCAAGCGATTCATTTCGTTATAAGGCTCTGGCATTGAAGAGTTTAAAAATCCTCCGAATGTCACCCTGAACTTCGAATAGAATCATAGCAAACATTGTGTAGAATACTTGATTCGAGCCTCGCATTGGGACCTAATTCATTCAAACAAGTTGTAAAATCTCGAGCACATTCGGCTTGTAGTCACTTGATGATGTGCGAAAAAGGTCCTAAGGTGATTAGCGGATGTACCGCCGAGGTCGACAGCTGCGATCGGCTGAGGTTTCGTAAAGGCGATAACAATGGATAAAGTAACTAACAATATATTTGTGTGTGGTGTGGAAACGGTAGGTACCCAGGATTAGATACCCAGGATAACTTGTAAGTACAAAACTATTTCGATACCCGGACCAAAACAGGTGAGCAATTGATAATTCTGCACATCGTGAAACCATTCGATTGTCTTCAGGTACAAGAATTTAGTTGGACGATTCATAGTACACAGAGTTACTAGAGCAACGAATATTGATTCATGATGGAAGAGCTTGTGGTTCGAAATACGGAAATTTTTAAATTTTGATGAAAACTCAAATTTGAAATAAGAGAAACATTCTCTAGAGTGGCAGTCCTCACAAAACATTTGCGAAATAGTTGACAGAACAGACCACGTTGGTCGATGAAATTACTAAGATTGATCGATGCAGTGCTCTGACACATTGGTGGGATAACTACTTAGGAGGTCGATTGACCGCTAACAGGGCAGATAGCCGTGAAAAACGGGAAAGGTTGTAGAAAGTTCCACGAGGTGATTTTCATATAAATGAATAGCATTTTTCATAGGGATTTGAATGGTGTAACTTTGACTGGAATTTTCAAATTATGAAAAACATGTGAAATTTGCTTTGAAATGGTCTTGGAGTTGGCACCCGATAACAACTGCCAGCCTAAAATATGCCGCTACTTTCCCCTAAGTTGTCTGAAAGCACAGGGCGTACTGTATAAAGCTCCCTTATGGAACTCGTAGAGCCACTCAGAGCGCTGGAAACCCTGTTTGGAAACGCTGAAAATCGAGCAATTGTTCTAGTATCGCACGAAGTGCCCATTTCAAGTGTTGAAAAAACCCTTCTTTTCGACTTCATTCTTGAAAGTCGCGAACATTAAGGAAAACAGGGATCCATACATTAGGCACGTTGTGCTCATGTGTGTCCGAACTAAAACACAAGCCTCGCAGGATTTTCCGGGACGGGATCGTCCGGAAGTGAGATCGAGCGAAACCCCTCAATTTTCGGGAAAATGGGCACCAAAATGATCAGCAGCATTTGGGAAACACAACTATCTAGTTTTTGATCACTTCTCACGCGATACAGTACGTTATTTGATTCCACAATGATTTAATTCCTACGTTTACCCTCTGGTTACAATTATAGCGAGACTCGCTCGCTAACGAGTGTCCTCAGGTAGTTCGATAGGAAGCACAGTTCAAATTTTCGACTTTTCAGTTTTTAGTGATTGCCAGCTTTATAGCAACTTTTTTCCGACGAGCTGAGTCTAGCAGTATAGGTTCTATACAAGAAAAGTTTACACAAATCGAGTTTATAACCAAAAAAAGAGCCGAAAAGCGGAAAAAACGCGGACCTGCGTTTTTTGCCATTTCTTTTCCAAGAAATTTCAGCGGTATTGTACCGTTGGATTCGCCGCGTAGAGCTGAATCTAACGGTATGCCTGGCTTTTCATTTGAGCTCTTTTGAAAGGAGTTATAGCAGTGCGGCGCTTTGCGGCGGTTTGCGGCGGTTTCCGGCGGATTAATCCCGCCTTTTTTCCAAAAATTAGGGGCGGTATTGGTAACTCGTTGCGTATTCAGCGGGACTGTGCTATAACGTCAGCTTACTTCTATCGGGTAATAAAACTAACAAACCTGAAATTGCGGTAGTCTCTAGCAATCGCACGCACTCGCAATTGTGGATAACATTGGCCGCTGGCGCACTCGCAACATTAACCGCAATATTGCTGAGGTCGAGTCTGTTGTCGAACCAGCACCTTTCACTGTTTAGGAGAAAAACTCTGTTCTACACTACTGTGTTGATTATTCCTACTGTGCTGATGACGTTTCTGAGTATGGCAGTGTTCTTTCTTCCAACTGACTCAGGTAAGCTTCGCAGCGGAGAGTAATGAAGTGTTTCTACAGAACTACACAAATGGTTTCCATATTTGTAGTAATGAGATGATACCTGTAGTTCCTAACTTTTGTACCCAACCGTGAGCTTGAGAACATTTGCTTTTCTCGATCTCTCATCTAGGTGAAAAGATGACTTTGACAACTTACGTGCTGCTTTCGATTGTCGTCTTCTTGCTGCCTCGTATCAAAAATACTTCCACCCACCTCGGTTACTATTTCTTTGATGGCCAAGTAAGTAATCCGCTTTTTAATCATAATATCTAGTCAAGAAAGGATCGGGTCCTGAACAATCTTCTCTCGAAAAAGCTCACAGGCACCTTTCTGTGCTTACAATAGTATTTGGATTCGAAAGCACCTAGGACCACGATAAACGATAACGATTGGCTTGGACCAGCAGATGTAAAAGTCTGTTTTCTTCCTCCAGGGTTGGGTAAGGCAGCTTTCATTAGTTCGCGTGCATCGCGGCGACCTCGGCGATCGCCCGCGATCGCCGCGATCGTCGGTACGTGGCAGAGCGCGCCCCAACGCTATTATGGACTGCTCGCTTGATAAATAAGGAAATCCTACTTGAGACCTTTTCTTCTCTTAATAATGGCTTACTAACGTAACTTACGAACTTACTTACATAAGCGGATCTGGAATATGAGGTTAGGAGGTTTCACTTCTTTTGGGTCGGGATGAGGCCAACTCCATTTCCTGGGTGAGCTTCTTTTCGTTTCTTTTTGCTTTTATTGGTCAATTTATGCAAGAACTTAAAAGTTCCTATCGTCTGAACTGTTCCTACTTCCAAAACATTTATAGTTTACAAGTCGAGTTTAAACAACGACGAAAAAAAAGAAACAAAGAAACTTCTTGCTAGGACCGAAACGCTAATCATCTTTACGCAGTGAAAACTTTATAACCTCATGTATAAGCTCGACGAATGAAAAAAGAAACAATAAAAACCTACCCTAAATGAAGCTATCACGCTTTTTGCTCATTTCTATCCTGAATTCAAGAAACGAAATGTGAAAACAAAAAAGCCGTTAAGTTGGTTCACCTTTCTTTGTGTAACCAAGCTTCAGTATCTAAGGAAATTGCAGTTAAAGGGAAAAAAGCATGAAATTGAGTCGCTTTTCCCCAAAAGCCTTCGGAGCGCAAGTAATAGCGTTGGGGCGCGCTCTGCCATGTACCGACGATCGCGGCGATCGCGGCGATCGTCTCTGAGGTCGCTGAGGTCGCCGCGAATCGCACGCGATCGTCGCTGCTGTCTGCGAAGTTCATACGCTGCCGAATAACCTTGTGCACTCCCGTATTCTTGTCGCTGCCGTAGAGATGGTCGCTACTTAGGCCTTGAGTTGAGAGCTTTTCCGATTGAGTTGGTCTTGCTGACACCGAGTCATGCGCGAGGGACAATGCGGATCATCCCAGCCCAGGTCACTGGAAGCTTTCCATTCTTCTCAACTTAGTTGAAACGGAGCGCCGGCGAAGACAAGAACTCATTTCAAAGAAGAAGATCATTAAAGAAAAAAGAAGCTGCCTGAGAATATTAGTCAATCTACCAATTAGTTACCTTTTGAAGGACTACGGCAACGCATATCACTTCCATTCAGAATGCGTGTGGCTTAGTGGAATAACAGAATAAAGTGGCCTATAACAATGACTTGCGAGTGGTCAGACGATGCTGCATGCGTCGTGGCTGATTGTATCGAGGCAAACATGGTAACCAATGTTACCGTCCCCGAAGGGTTGAGAGAGGCTTGGTTGGCCTAGGCGCGGCAGCCAAGCCCAGCGAATTGTGATCCATTGCAAGGAAATTTAAATATATGGAATAATTGGAAAGCATACACGAAGTTTAGGATTGGAAGCCCCTAGGTACCTACTGCTTACGTTCGTTCTCAATGTGATCACCATCTTAGTTACGGTGATTATCATCAATGTGTACTTCCGTAGTCCTACGACACATCGCATGCCCCAATGGGTACGGAAGTTATTCTTGGAGGTAGAACTTTCCACGTTTTTCTTGTTACCGTACACAACCTCACTAAGCACTGCTTCAATTTTCCAGTTTTAGTGCGTTCATGATGTGCATGCGACGACCAAAATCCGCGTTTCGAAAGCTCTTAGTCCGTCCGAAGGAGGATGTGGCTCAACTTCCCGGTATAGGACAGTTCAGTTTCAGAGCGGCAAAGCATCACCCATTTTGTCCGAGTGCTGATAGAAGGTTCAGCTATCGACTCTTCTAAGGAGTATCCTCTTTTATACTGACATTATCTTACAGGACTGACGCAATAAAAGTTGTCACCAACGCAAACGACATTCCTCGAGACCCAGCGACCGCGCCCTATCACCCATTATCGCCTGATGCACTTTCTGCGATTGATGCCATCGAATATATTACTGATCATTTGAAGCAGGACGAGGAACACAAACAGGTGAGTATTGTTTATTTTGCTACCCAGTCCGAACTGAGTAGCCCTTACTGCATTACCCTCAGCGAGGGTATTGTTATAGCAAAAAAGCCACCGCTGGCGACATCTTGTAAGGTGATGCAAAGCTGCCTGTAACTTTGTGCAAACAGCAATCAATGCTATGTATAGTTGCCATGCGTCTCCCCGTTTTCGGTTCGAGGAACTCGTAGCGAGACCCGCTATCGCTAAGCAGAAATTCAACATAACGCGATGTCCCGCTAGGGAGGCAGCCATCTGCGCTCAATTTTTCGACCATGTATTGTCTACGCGCTAAACAGGTGCAGGATCACCCGCCAGTAGCCTTCCTCTCTACCCGAAGGTCTATACTCGAAATCCCTGAGATCGGGTAGGCGTGGCCGCATGTTTCAATCCCAATATGAAGTCTGCTGTCTATGCTTCTGGTGAGATATTTTCATCTTGACACAATCGTTTTCATGTCTCTGTCCAACACAGAACAAGATGGCAGTTGTCCCTAGACTGGAATATTCCACGAGTAACGAATTCCGTGCCATGTCCAAATGCCAGGCCTACTCTGACGCAGGGATAAGGAGTGTACTGCTTTCGTTACTCGGTTTCACAACAAGAATATGAACAAGAGTCAAGTTCCTCAAACCCCTATCTCGAACTCGTTTCTCCTACCACCTTGGCTTGAGATGAATTTTTTTTTTTTTTTTCTGCCTAGGTCAAATAAACAAGCTGAATGAGGACGATGCCATCATTTGACGGACAGTTTTCCACGACGCCAATTCTTCAAAGCAGAAGTTTACAGCTTTGAAGACCTCTTCATCGTAGCTGTCGCGGTTCCACAGTAGTAATCGAGAAGTTGTGCGAAATATGGGCAATTCTTATTAGTGGCATTGCCCTGTAGAATGGTCTTTTATTGAAAGGAAATACAGTCCAAAATTTTAGTCAACTTGTTGCACGTTCTCTTCAACCTATTAACTTGTTTGGAAAGAAATGCGCGTTCGAGTTTACAAATTTTTTATCATAAAAACGAAATTGAGCCAAGATTACTTCAAAAGCATAACTACTACTATCAATGACTTGTTGCCAACGTTTATGCAAAGAATGGATTCCTCTTTCGAAGAACTCGGCCGGCTGCGACTCAAAGTAGTTGGACACCCAGAGTTGGACTTCTTCGCGGTTTGTGAACTTTCTCTCGGCCAGGGAGTGCTGCATCGACCGCGAACTTGAACTTTCGAAAAAAAAAAAAACAAAGTAGACATAGACAAAAATATATCAAAAGATGCGCAATGAAAATCTCTTCCTAGTAGACAAAACTGTTTTAGAAAATCTTCTACCGTAGGAGAGAAATAATGGACAAATCAAACGCGGGCATTCTTTCCGAACAGCCTAATTAGTATCCAATGAGCAAAGTCCGATTGCTATCAGAAGTTGCCATGTCATTGCCAACAGTACAGGGTATTGCTTTGTAGTTCTCTTCGCGCCAGCGGAGTTCGAGCTAGTCCGGAGCCAGGGCGGATGGGCGCTACATTGCCTGCCTCTATGAGGACTCTTTAACGATTTTTGGTCCTCTGCGCCTCTCGCCAGCCTGCGCTGGGCCAAAACCTTCTCCGAATTTTCGTTCAATGGCATTTGCCTAGCCCATTTCGGTTAATGCTTGCTGTGCCTGCGTTTTTAGGTGGAATATTTATTTCGATGCCTAACGTTTCGACGTGGTCGTCTTCTCAGAGGCCAGGTTCCACCGCAAATCCGCCGTCACATGCGATTTGCGGTGGAATCCTGGCCGTTTCTGAAAAAGGTTAAAAGCCGTTGAATAAATGTTTCCACTGAAACCTTGCAGAGGCACGCTCAGCATTAATGAAGTATACAACGATGCCGAGGTCACAGCAAGAGAGAGGCTAGAGATTATCTCCTTACTTCGTCAACCCCCTCTTTAGCAGTCTCCATACTTGATGAATTTCGGCTGAGCCAATGGAGAAACAAAGCGTTCGTGCCTGATCACCATAGCGCTTCCTGAAAATTCTAAGAAAAACGTAACGATAGAAGATTCGTATTAGGCCTTTTTTCAGTATCGAGATGACTGGAAGTACGTCGCCATGATTATTGATCGATTATTGCTTTACGTGTTCTTTGGTATTACGGTAGGAGGCACATGTGGGATCTTATTCAGTGCACCGTATGTATTTCAAGGTAGGTGATACAGTTCTCAATCAGTTGTATAAAAAAGGGCGCCCTTGTCTAGTATAAGCTTTCAGGAGTGAATCCAGCGAGAAGTGCCTTCAAAGGCTCATCGATCTGTACAAGGCGGGAGATAGCAAGTAGCAGGAGGTCAATAGCTGTTGATAAACACGGGTTGCTGATGTAAATTATATAAATAGAATGCTCGCCTCAATAAAGTCTTTCGCTTGATTAAAAAAATTAAATTAAATTTAGCCAAGATATGGTCAAAAATCAAAAACCCGTACACTTTTCGACCGCTCGTGTATCTGCGGGTTGAAAAACATCTATGATCAAGCGATTGTGATAAGGAGGACTACATAAGCTCGAGAAATGGTATGGAAACCATTTTCGCTTCCCAACAGAGTGCCCATGTCATTCCGCGTTCTTTTCTGGATACTTTTACTAGGGAGCTTCCCTTACGCTCTCGCACTCCCTAACAGAGCTCAGTTAGACCGATGGTTCAACCTTCCATTTGGTGGAGAGAAACGATGGGTCAAGGTGAGCCAGCCAAAATTGCCATAGAATTACAAAAAATTCAACTCGTTTGGAAACGAAACTATTGCTTCAATTTTGTCACTTCCAGTATGTGAGATCTACAAGTATATTCACAAGCGACGAGAAGTACAATTACGAAAAAGCCAAAAAGTTTTGCCAGAACCAAAGAGTCAATGAAGGCGAAGAAAGTAACCTTGTAACCATCCGCTCTTCGAAGGATAAATTATCCATATCAAGTTAGCATTAGTCATTGAACTCTAGAGTTCCAACACGTTTACTTCTAAATAGTCCGAGGAATAGCCTATGCTCACAACAAGCGTTCAGGAGAATCAAAGTTCAAGTTAGTGGGAGTTAGTGGGCATTGCGCTGATTCCAGTCGATTGCTGATGACGCCCGCTTTGGAGGCCTGCAAATTCCTATCAATTATAAACGAAGCTCTACAGTAGCAGGAGCTCCTATTAGACACAAAAAACTTGCCCTGTTGGCTCGGAAACAAGACAGACTATGTGTGAGGACTAGAATCAGCACCATGGGTATGCCAAAGAAAAACGCAAAATGATGCAGACTTCTGATAACGGTTGTGAGACGAGATGATAAAGGAGTATTTACAGTGCAGTTCACTGCGGACTGTGGGGTGTGCCAGGCAGGATGAGACGGTGCCAAACCCGTTCTCCACCAGCTGTTAAAGCGAGCAAGTGACAAGACTGTATCATGTCGTTCGTATCACTCGTTTCCCAACAACTGTTGTCGCGTAACTGCTTCAACTGGCAGAGAACGGGTTTTTCACCGTGGTACACTCATACTGCCTGACACGCCCCACCGTCGCAGCGAACTACACTATACAGCAACGACAGAGACATTCTATCGTCGCTGAGGCGCCGTGCCTTTATCTATCAGTTCGCATCGCGAAAGGGGAACATCCTAAATCTGAGGATTCCGCCATCATGTTTACTAAAGGTCCTCTACACTGTGATCAGTCACGGCTTCTGCCGTGGAAGACTAACTGTACACTCACCTTCGGGACGGGGCTTGCAATGTGCGAAGCAAATGGGTCCGCACCTCCACTGGCGAGTCACGTTCTCCTATAATTCCGCAAGGAAGCGGGCTTGTAGAATTGTGGTGCACGAGTGAGTCTTGACACTCCGCCCACGATCCTCTTAAGGTAAGGCGCTTGCATGGATGCCAAGGTCTACCAGCGAAAACGTAATCAACATTAGAGAATAAGCAGAAATGGGAAGGCGCACAGAAGTAGAGCGATCACCCATGGCTAAGCCTGCCTTCATACTTTGCGGAAGCGTCCACCAAGGATCCGCCAGTAACACCAACTAAGACGACTAAACTTTAGATATCGCTCCAGCGTCTGCCAGAGTCCACCAGCCAACAGCAGCGTCTCGAGGGTTAGGGAAGTGTAGGCACAGTATAAAGGAAGTGTAGGTACTGTACAAGCGACCAGCAGCGTCCAGGAGTGGTGAGTATAGGGTTATAGGAGGAGGATAGCAGACAGCTGGTACAGTATGGAGAGAAAGGAGGGTAGCAGACTGCTGGTAGTTGTCTACCGGTAGTTGGAGCAGTTTAAGGACAGCAACTGGTGAAAAACGACTGGTACGAAGGGTGCGACCGTCGCTTGCTTGCTCCTACTGCTCGCTCGGGTTGGAGCTGCACCAGACCCACCCCGCGCTTTTTTATCGCGGCGAACAAAACCGTGAATGAATCAGATTAGTCACAAAAACGTAATTCAAGCGACGAAGGAATCTTGGGCTAACACTTCGGTCCACTACCTTCGCCAGAGCCTGGAAGCTAAAAGCAGTGTGACACTATCCTCAACAGCATCTAAAACAGATAGTCCATCATAATCAGTGCGACTGGGGATCGCATG
>MU916496.1:0-11864 GCA_036418165.1 Cooperia oncophora | reverse complement strand
CGTTTATCGAATTGCTGTTCATCTGTTTATCGAATTGCTGTTCATCCGAATGGCTGAAGTATACGACCTCCATGGACTAAGTGGAGGTCGTATGGTTATCAAACTGCAGCGCAGTTCGGCTCTATGGGGGCGCCAGATGACTCGAAAAAACCTTGAATTCCTGTGAAAAAAGTGGTTACTCACACTATTTTTCAACATCCCAAGATTTTGCAGATCTCGTTATGGGGAGGCCTTTTTGTAAGCACGAACCAACATGAGGAAGTAGCGGAAGTGCAAAATGTCCCCTTCAAGCCGAACCGCGCCCAAACCGGTTTTTGGAGAACATAGTAATGTGTCTGTGTCAGGAGTGATAAGAGTTCATTTTCAGGAGCATTCCTTTGACTTTGCGTTGTTCTGCCCAACAGCGTTGAAAGTGTCACCTGATTTGAAGTCTGACCTGACTAACATCAATCAAGCACCAAAAGACCAAATGATTCGCAGTCAACAATGCGCTGCCGTTTGGAAGGAAATCGGAACAGGGGTACATTTGCATGATATCCTTGATTTGATTGTCCTTTTGATTAAGTATATTATTCGAAAGAAATATAGTTCCATTCAGGAGGTTTCGGTCTTTGATTGCATAACTGCCACTATTGAGTACATTGAACGTTTATCCGAAACGGCAACACTGGATGTGTTGGTTACAGGAAGCCTTCATTTAGTTGGTGGAGTTTTATCCCTTATAGAGCCGTCAGTGGACTAGACGAAAGTTTGGTGCCGTATCCCCTAAATAATCTTCGAAATTACTATAGTTTCACTTGATGGAACTTCCGCTGCAATTCCATTCCATATTTAGAAAAGACGGTTATCATTGCTAGGTTTTTGTTTACTGAGAGAATCGTTGCCATACAAGTTGTATTTTTTCAGAAGTTGTTTTCTTAAGTAGGCTTTTTATTGTGGAATGTTCCATGACTAATAATTACCTCATTCACAGTGCTTATCTAAGGGCGATATCGGGCGTTACAGTGACAGCTGCGCATTCGGGTGTCAACTTTCCTCTCTTGTACCTACGTCTCTGTCTCTCTTCCGTCTGTGCCCTGCAATAATCACAGCTACGCCTGAGCTGCCCTTTGGAATGCACAGAGGGTGGTATATGTGGGTGTAGCTCAACACCTGCGAGACGTGCAATCGCGCTCAAACCAGCACTCTTGTCTGGTTACCATTTTACCGTCATATCGATCAGCTCATCGCAGTCTACACCCGTATCCCTTATTTTGCCGCATTTTTTTTCGAAAAAAAAATCCGTCGGTCGTTAAAATGCTTTTTTCGGTTCCGTTTTGTAGATGTATGACAGATAGCGTTCGTTACCTAACAGTCTTCCGAAATGAAAGAAATTCAATCAATTCATACCGATTCTCAAATTTTCTGAAATAGTACCGTGAAGTAAACGGTGTAGGACGTAGACTGCCATGATCTTAATTGATTTAATGCCAAAGCACCGTGTTGGATCAACTAGCCTATGAATGCTACGATTTCGTGCGCGATGTTGCGGCCGTTGGTATGCTGCGCTACACCCTTATGTTGTGGGACCTATTAGCAGTTTTGTGGTAAGTAATCAATACGATTTAACCATTTGTTTTGTAAAAAGGCATTAACAAATATGCGACTCGTTTCGATGTAATGACATTGTTAGTTTTATGTTTTCACTATTTTGTTGAATTCATGCACTTGACACTTCGTTACTTGACCGTGAATGTGATAGTAGATTTTATCCTATGATATTAATTTAGTTCAATAAATATTAAACTTGCCAACTAAGTTGGATTTGAATAATTTGTAAGATATAATGACAATATATAATGACAATAATATGAGGTTGCTAAATAGGCAATGTTAAACGCAACACCACACAGGGTGGACAACAGTAAGGAGATGCTGTGGTCTTTTGAAGGGGGGGGGGGAGTGGATGCCACATTTTCAGCACTATCCCTTTAGCATGGGCATCTTTGCCATACATGGAAGCCCGTAAACCCCTGAGTCCCTGTGGATCTATGGCTTGGCATTCAGCGAAGCTAGCACAGGCGAACCCTACGTAATAAAGGCCATACCGATTCGTATGCTTCCAAAAGTTCACAGTACCCATCAACGTGAGGAAACTAGCGGACTAGTCAGATGTTCTGCCACCTCCCCCTCTCCTCTAAGGCGATTAGCATCTCGCTTATGTACCCTCTTTAGCGATCATGAAGGCCCTTCTACGGTGTGATTCACGTTATTTGAAAATTTGATTCTCAACTCAACAGTATAATCTTCGCTGCTGATGATAGGGCGTGTCAGGCGGGATGGGTTGCGCGGCGCCAACCAATTCTCCACCACTTGTTGAAGTGGGTAAGCGACCACAGAAAAAGGGAAAAAGGCTGATACAAACGATACGATACAGTCCTGTGGCTTTCTTGTTTGAACTACTAGTAAAGGGCTTTGCGCCGCGCTAAACCCATCCCGTCGGACACGCCCCTTCATTCGCAGCGAACGAAACTCCCCTCGGTTCCTCCCTCGTGCGCGAAGACTCCCTTTTCTGGTGATAAAGTCGGTGTTTATCCTGTCAGCAGCAATTAAAATCACAGGACTGTTCTACGTCTGATCTACGTCCATCTGTGAAGGCCACCAACAGCTCTGATCGATAGTCGTAGCCCACCATGTGGACGGATGCCTCTGGTTTCAGTGTTGTTCTTGCTCTTTTGAATTGCAGCGGTACCTCTTGTTTTCTTATTCGTTCTGTAACTGACCGTAAGTGTGATAGTCCCGCATCCCCTACGATAGCTTCATGTGTTTTTTCTCTAATTTGTAAATGTTAGAAATCCCTATAAAGTAGCAAACTGTTTTTATAGTAGTGCTGTTTTGCATGAACCTACCTCCTTGCTGTTTGTTGTTTTATTTTTCTCATGCCAGTGGAGGCGGCGGAGGTGTGTCGGCAAGTGGCCTGCTTACGAGGCGCGGTCAGGGGATCAATTCATGGGTCGGCTCCCTCCACGCCAACCAATCCTTTTACCAACTCTGATACTGTTGCGATAGTGGAGGTCCCTCCCGACAACCTGAAGCGACGTCTCATTCGGAATCGTCTCTACGATCGCACATGTGAAACAGCGAACTGCGTAGTCTGTCCCACTGGCAGACCCGGTGACTGTGCGATTACAGGGGTGGTCTACAAAATTTCATGCCAAAAATGTGGAGACGAAATATATAGGTGAGACGGCTAGACCTCTGTTTGTGCGGGTTAGGGAGCATTTGGATGGAAGGCCAGGTCGCGTACCTCGACAGCCCTTGGTTGCCACAGGGTCGAAAGTCATAACGGAGAGGATTTTGAGGTCACGGTCAATATCCTTGCGTATGCAACTCAAACATCCGCGCGCAAAACCCTGGAGGCATTCTGGATTCGGGTCACGAATCCAAAAATGAACCGCAGGGGAGAATGCGTGTCAATTACGCGCGAGCTAACCCCCTATATAAGGTTAGCTTTCCTACCGGAACCTGGATACGATCACGGGCGACAAACCACCATATCGTCGAACAACGGCTGATCTCGTGGTCTCAAAGGTACGGTACTTGGTTTTCCCTATTAATTATGTGATGGGCTAGGGGTCTCGAAGGTCTCGTAGGGTAGTATGACATTTGGTCGTCTAAATCATAAATTGATTTCCACTTCCAGGCTCCGAAGAAGGCAATCGTGTCGAAACGTTAGCCGTTCAGTGTGTATATCTACCTCGTGTGAAGTTTGAAAGCAAATAAATAGTCAACGATTATGCCGAGGTTCATCGAAAGCCGGACATGGCGAATCCATTCGGAGACGCTAAGGTACCGGAAGTATGAGAACAATGACTTGAACATAGTCTGGACCGTCTGGAAGTCACTGTATAGGCCGCATCGCATTCAACAAGTCATTACGATTTTAAATGGAAGTAGAATGGTGCGCTATAAAAGGGATTGATCAATGGCGAAGACTTTATCCTCTAGGCTTCATGACAGTAGGGCCGTTGACTGGAATATTTCTGGCTCAGAGCGCTCATCAAGCGCGTCTATTTCGTGATTGGAGCGTTCGGGTTGGACAATCTGAGGAATCAAATCGTTTGTAGACCTATCCGACCAAAAATTCACCCCCCCGAACATGCGTGAGCGAGCTCTTGCAAGTGCATCATCTGCACCATTTTTCACCAATCAAACACCACAAACTACGGCTGGTGTCTTACGTACGAGGAGGGGTGTGAAGGGGCGTGAATTGGAGCAACTTTCTCATCAACTGTTACCGGCTTCAGACTGACCACCCATCCCAGGGGGGGGGGGAGAAAAGTCTTAGGTAGCTGCCTCGGAACCAGCAGTACGATTGAGACAGCGGCAGCTGCCTCTTTGAGTTGCTTACCACGAGCACTACCTCTGAAGAATAGTGCTTTAATGGTGAGACAGCGAAAAAATAAGCTGCTTTGTATGCTCCATAAGAGACGGGAACGAGAAACGCCAACAGAGCTGGGAGACGCGACTGAATCGCTCACAGCGAGCCGTTCTGACAGCTTTTTTTCCGAACGGTGCCGATGTGACCCCGAATTCAGCCGCGGAGGACCAGAAGCATGGATCGAGTTAAGTACGAGGTTTGTTGTAGATGTGGTGGAAAGAGTAATATCAAACTTTGGTGATTACTCAGGCTTCAGTAGTATAACTCAGGCTCCCGAAAGTCCACCACATGAGAGTTCCGAAAGCGAGCCATCTAAGCACACATCCAGAGAAATCAGTAATACACCTGTAAGCCTCTGGGTTGTCTAGTAGATGGGAACTTAATGGTAAGCTGAACAGTGACTTTGCTTAAGCTTCGTCATTGCAGGATTCGCCCACGTGCGCGCCGGATATATAAGATGCCGTGTGACTCATACGAGGTCTTCGCCTGCCACCGCCAGCCGCACGACCGGATGCGGCCACCCGTCTGTCGTGCCGTCGCCGCCAGCACGCCGTCACCTTATTCAGCTGTTTCCCCATATTGGGGTGTACGAATAAAGATTGAGTGGTATTCGCTGTTCTGCAGTAGTATTGGGGAGGTCTGAGGGATGGAACCCTCAGACCTATGACTGGTAGCAGCGAGTGGACCCACCCGACGACGGACTTCAGGCAAGGCTTCTCCTTTGGCTTCGCTTTTTTCAAAGTAAGTATTCTTTGGCATTCTCCTTTTTTTTAAATTTGATAAGTTTTTCTTGACCTGTTTCTGTCTAGAAGTAATTAGCCGTTTTTTCTTTTTCTCTTTTGGTAGTTTATTTTCTGCTCTTTTGAGCATCTTTCTGACACTATAGATAATGGCCGGATGGCTCTCCTGTAAGGGCTCTTCGAAGCATTGACAGGAGTGCAGTCCCTCGCCAGCACTACTCCTCACAATTAGCAATTTTTTTTCTCTTCTCCTTCGTGGTGGCGAGTTGCGGGCCAGAGTTTGGCGGTAAGTAGGAACTTCTCATGGCGTTCGATTATGGAACCTTATTTTTTCTTTTGGTTTTTATACGTCGGCGAAGACGCACGGTGTTGCTTCGCCTTAGTTTTTCGTGGGTTCTTTTGAAGGGGCTGCCTCTTCCGTCGCGACCGGCGCCGCGGCGGAACAGGAATATTTTCCTTGTTTTTTTTTCCTTTTTTTTGGTGTGTTCTTCCTTAGTTAGGTAGGATTCCTTAAGGTTCTTTTGTTGGACTTTGAATACTTTTTACGAATTCAGTTAGGATTCATTTTGTGAAGTGATCACTAGGGGCAGGGCCCCTTTAGCTTCAAGCGTTTGATATCATGGTAAGCTCCCCGGGTTGAGGTTTGCAGGTAAGCGACTGGGATTTGGGTCGCTTTAGATCAATTTGGTGCCAATTTTGTGTAGAACGGTTCACATGAACAGGTGAGTTAGATGTTTTTTTTGCCTTTGTTCCACAAAAATATTTTTTATCTTCTTTTCTCTTTTAAGGGTTCCAGGAAAAAGATCTCTTCCCCTCTTAAGCGACCAATACGAATACATCGTATCCTGTCCTAGTTACCTTAGTTCCAGTACCCAGGGACGACTGCGGGGATCCTCATAACGTGTTGTTTTTCTTCTGGTAAGTCTAGCAGGTCAATGCGCCGTCACTTGCGAGCGCTCTTTTCGTTCAACAGTTTCCCTTCCTTGTTTTCTCTTCTTTTGCGCCACAACGGCAGAATTCACACATTTCGATTCGGGCTGACTCTCAGTCAAGCATTATGAGGCTCTCCTAGCTCTTGCGCATGTTGATGGTCGCGCTTTTAGCCTTATCTCCACTTCCATCTCTCTCGGTATGTAACTATGGCTGCCGTGGCGCGGCAAACAACTTTTCCCAGGCATGCCTTTCTTTGTTTTCCCTACTACCGTACCCCGCAGCTTTCTTCCCATAACATAGCGATGGACGTTCCTTCAACATGGCTGTAACTCTTTATCCCACCAAACATTGTCGTGATCCAACGATGCTTACCGAAGGAGAGTGATGTGTGGTCGTGTGCCCCCGTCTGGCGTGCGAGTGGGGGATTCGCATACCACCCCGGCCCGGTCAATTTCCAAGGTCCGCGCCCCCGAGCCGCGCTCTCGGTCTCTATTGTATGTAATTCGCTGGTCAGCGCGGTGAACGATTCATATCTTGTTCGATCGTCGTATGCCCGTACTCGTAGCATGGCCAAGTCGGCATCGTTCCGGTTTACTGTTGGGCTTCTGCCCAACCGTCTGACACTAAGTCCGCCAAGCCGGAACCCTTCCCTGGGGCCGTATTCGACTTGTTCGACGACTACTCAGACGATACTCCTCTTCTCGGCCGGGACGCCAAGCTGATTCGCGACGCTACAACATCGGCGTTAACACAAGTCTGGAATGATTCCTGCGCCTCTACCGCGCTGCTGACCCGTAGGATCAATGAAAACAACGAGGCCCTCAAGGAAAAGCTCAGCGAGTCCTTCGCGGTGGTGGGCCGACGCCTCGACTCACTGCCGTCGGTGGCTATGTTCCAACCTGATTACCAATCCCGAATCACCCCCTTCACTGGTCCAACCGAGAATGGAGTCCAGTTCTCGATCTGGCTTCGGCGCTTAGAGGACATCATGCGCATGCGCCCCACCCCCCCCCCCTCACGGAGGAAACAACAGCCAACCGCCTGTCGTTGCGTCGCCGCACAGCACGGCCGTCACCTGATTCAGTGTTTCCCATATTGGGCGATGTACGAATAAAAATTGATGTGGTATTCGCTGTTCCTTGCGAGTATATGTGGGGGGTCTGAGGGATGCGAACCGTCAGACAAATGACTCACCCGCGCACCAGTTGAACTGGTAGACGTGGCTGGATTGCTGAGATTAAGGGATTTTGAAAGCGTGCTTTTGAGATGGCGCCGGAATGAATTCCGAAGTTCAGCCAGTGATTCAATCATTGTTACAGTAGTATATGATCCTATAAGGTTCTCCGGCTTCAGAGACCACAGGATGCAAGAACATTGCAACCCGTGAAGTTTCCTAGGATTCCATTCAAGTATCCAGTTTTTCCGTCTTCGGTATGTCAATGTTAGGCAACAACGTCATCAAGTAGACAAGTCAGTCAAAAGTGTTTTGCATTGTAGGCCGGGTTTCCGAATCTACCTTCATCTTTTTACCCGCTAATTACCATCACCAGTATTTCACTCATCGGTGTACTGTGGGAGCTTGGCAGAAGACTAATCGAAAGAAACCCTGTTTAAGATGACCGCGAAAACACTTTGGATGGACATCCTTATTCTGTTCATCCGCTGTGGATTGGCCGAAGCCAAAGGAAAGACTTCGCGCAGATACCTAAGCGAAGTAAACGCATACGAGAGGAAGACGCAACTGAACCACTGACGTCACTCAGGTTGAGGCTTTAACACTCTCCACCTATAAACTTATGAGCATCGCTCGGAAGATCCGGTGCCGGGAAGAAACCAGTAAGGGACTTGACTTTCTTGCTATTTCGTAATACCCGTAAACGTCCCTCATCAGCTTATTAGAGGTCATCAAAAACAGCGAAATCTCGTCTCTCACGAGCTCGAATCGCATGCGGAGAAGCCATCATAGGCTCGCAAGAGGTTGTTGCGGCAACCGCGATTTCAGGTAGTGAAACCGAGAAAATCGAAACATTAAGGACGACCGTCGAATTCTAAAGAGCGAACATTGCGGCAATGAAGGAGTGTGTCAGCAAATCTACGGGTGGGCCCATTCTGCGCGAAACGGATTGAAAACTGGAAAGCAGAAACGGAACAAATCGCCGATGTTCGATCGGCTAGGCTCACGGAAAGAAGAGAAAAACCATATAATCGAGCATTTCTACTATTACAATCGAGTATACCCGCATTTGCCTTCAGCAATGCCGGCATAGCACTGCGGTGAGGATTCCTCGGATTTCAAGGCGGGCGAGCCTGTATAGGACACTCTGGGCATATTTTCCCGGGAGCAAATATTACAATCCGACAGAATATCGAGCTCTAGGCTGAATCAGGATCATCTCATAGTCCAACGACTCCAGATTAGATTCAGAGGACCAGTAAAGGTTGTAACGCTGGCAATAAATCCAATAGGAGCAAGCCCTTAAGGCAGCCAGTGAAGAACAACAGCGGGATACCTGCTGTAGCTAGATAGCCATGCAAAAAGTAAACTGAACAGTTGCGAAGGTGTAGGAGCACTGAGAACCTATAACTGGAAAATCGCAACCTTTCCATCCTCTCAGATGAATCTCAAAGGCGTGGTTTAGCCCGTTCGTGCAAAGAGGCGAAAAGCCAAGCTGTGCTGCCGAGAGGACTTTGAATAAAAAACATTGCCCAGATCAAACATTTCGAAACAACAAGTCCAGCAACATTTGCCTACGGCATACAGGGCTTTTGGTGGGAGGAAATTCCAGAAAGGGGGTATTTCTGATTCCAAAAAAGAGCGCCGAGGCTCGCGGGCCTGGTGGCTCCCGTCAGATCATTAAGTATTTTGCACATGCTAAGTCTTAGCTTGCCATGACCAATGATGGCGCAACACTATTCCCAGAGTGCTCGGTTGATTTGCCTTCCCTCAGGTGCGGGGCAGGTTGCCTTGCGCAAAGGAATCTGTGGCTGCACCCATGCGCTCTGGATCAGACTATCTGCAAAGATGCCTTAAGAAGCAAAAACTTAGTATACATTTTATGCCAATACTCACAACTAAAACTGGCCTGAAAACTTCGAGCTGAAGCCCTTTGACTCCGTGTCTCATGGCGCTATTAAGTGGATCTTGGCGAGAACCAAGTGGTCTCCTCTACAAGGAGCTTGCTCTTGCTCACTGTGTCTAAGGAAAGCGTCAGGTTACTGCGGACCGTCAAAATAGCAACACTGGTCACAATGTGAATCGTGTAGAGAGGTCAGAGATTAACGTTTGGTGATCCCCTCAGTCCGCTTCTCTTTTGAATGGTGATAGCTCCTTTATCGCTGTTGCTGCGAAATATTGTTGGTCCGTATAGAAAATCTACTAGAGCTTTGAAGCTGCCAGAAGGACCTATAGAGGTCTACCATCTCTTCTATATAGATGATCCAAAGGTTTACTCGCCCCAAATGGGATGACATAGTCGAGGCCCAAGAGGGCACATAGAAAGCGGCTGGAGAGTAAGGTCCCAGCAAGTGTACGGTTAATTCACTGAGTACCCCCCACCAAGTCATAACCACCTGCATGCGAGAGAGATACCTATCCTAAGTCCAAGTCGCTCTACAAGTATGCCCTTCTAAATGTAGATCAACTGTGGTCTCGTACCAGAGAAAGCTATGGCTGCAAGCAAAGGATTGTGCTCAACCAGCATGCGGTTCGCCAAAAGGTCAACGGGTACAACCAAGCGGTGATCTTAAAACCAAAATATGCCACCTCGTGCCATTATTTACGGAACGATACATTCTGCACAAGTAGAAAGCAAGCAAGAGCGTTCGATGAGTCGGTTCGTAAACTGTTAGCAGAATCGCACCTGCCTTTGGTCATAGCTCCGTACCAAAGTTGTACGAGATTGCAGATTTTGCAGCAGTAATGATTAGTAGTGGAGCGTGGTCAGTCGCATGATCCCCAAATGCTCATCTCAGTGGTCCAAGTCGGAAAGAATGGAAGCAGCCTGAGTGTCCTTCGTACTTATCCGCGGCAACTTTTGATGAGTTAGCCAAAGAAAGCAGTTTTGCTCCTGCTTTTTTAAGGGCCAGTTAGCACGAATGATGGGGTGCTCGCGCCTAAAAAAAATTTGGGGGGCTTTAAGGTAGGGCGCTATATAGTGGCCGGAAATGGTTGCCGCAAAGAAAGGAGTGAAACGTCAATCCTACGAAAAAGCCTTCGTCTTCGCCGTATTAGTAAGCGATTTGGACGAGTTCCCGAGGCGTATCTGACCACATAACCACTTACCGAAGGCCAGGACTGCATAGACAGTGCACTCATATATCCATTGCCAGCTCGCCGCCGCTTCATACCAATGCCTTCGCTTCATAATTTGCTTAGCAAATGAATCAATTAGAGCGTCTGGAACAGTCGTCCATTTGTGGGCGGGCGGGCAAGGGGGCGTTTGGGACGTAAAGTTGTGGCTTGATAGCGCCCTTATAAGGGCTTCTTCCCTGGAAAAGGCATTATGCAGCGCCTGCTCAGGGTCGCGGAATTCCGTCCTGCCAGGCGTATTAGTCCTGCTCGTCTTGGAGGATTTATCGTGCCAACTGCTTAATCGACCTTGATTTTTGCCAGGCTAGCCGCGATCACTACACTCTAGTTTTCCGCTGCGGACGCGTTTAGGACAGTGTGTACAGCCAGTGTGAGTGTGTCACCCGTCAAAGCCTTTCTCTGCCTTCTCGTTGAACGCGCGCATGCAACAAAAAGAAGTAGAAAATTAGTAATACGAAGGATATGATCTAGTATTGTCACTTGCCCGCTTCAACAACTGGTGGAGAACGAGTCTGGCACCGCGCCAAACGCAGCGCAGCCGCACTGACACGCCCAACCGTCCGCAGCGAACTACACTATATTTGCTTCATAGAACCTTTCACCTCCTATCTTACTGTTAGTAAACTTATCACTGTTTTTATTATACAGCCAACAAAGTGCGGTGAGGTTCATTTGTAGTCGCGGTCGCAGGAAAATGCCTGGTCGTAGCCGAAAGAAATGGGCAGCGTTTGCGCAGGTAATGCTGATTGCAACTAAGCTTTGAGCTTTTCTTGTGAAAACGACTGTTCCAGGAACAACACAGCGTCAGATCCACATCCGAAGGTGAGTTCTTACAAAGTTCCCAACACTGCCGTGATAAATTCTGACAGTTCAGTTGCTGTGGAAGAAGGGCACTTGTCTCCATCATTACGCGGCGAGGATTCCGGGGCTTCTGAATCGCTCGAAGTACTGCAGGATGATCGCGTTCAAGAAGAAGAAATCCAGGGTTGGTGTCGTATGTAATGCGTCCAGAGCTCACACGTACAGTCTTTATCAGTGCCTTCAGTCAGGGCGTGACAGCGGCGCATGGGTTCTGGCACGTCGCCAACCCCTTTCCCGCCACTTACTGAATAACCAAGCCGCACTGATCAATGGAAAACAGGCTTGCGTCGCTGACACGGCTCGACTGCTTTCAGAACAGGCTTTCAGGACTTGCTTTTTGCTTTTGGCTGTATGGCCTGCAAGTGACATTTAGGTCGTACTAGGGATGCTTACTCGTATGGGCGCCCAAAATCAAATGTGGAGCAACAAGTTCTTTGGCTTAAATGTGATATTCTGCTATGTCACCACATACACGACCTACGCTCGGTTCTGTTACTTCTTGGATCGCTTCGGGGGTAAGTCAAACGTTTGAGCCGCTTGTGCTTGTCAAGTCAAAACTGCTTCACGCTTCGGCTTGCCGTCTTAACGGGTGCAGTTCTCA
>MU916495.1:0-13152 GCA_036418165.1 Cooperia oncophora | reverse complement strand
TTGCGTTCGCATCGTACCGAATAAATAAATAAATAAATAAATAAATAAATTAATTAATTAAATAAATGTCGCACAAGTTCACAGCTTCAAGAAAGCAGCAGTACAAGAAGTGATCAATGGAAGTGAGTGCATGTATTTAAATAAGGTTGTCGAAATTTTGAGGAACAGCAAACCCTTCGTATGCACTTGTTAGAAGAAGTGGTTCTCATCTGACACGAAACGACTGGCAGAGGGTCTCAGCAGCAAATCAAAACCTAGCTTGAGCTGTTACAGCAGAAATACTAGAAAACATGGCACAAAAATGGTATATCTGTGGAAGTAGAGAAGAACATGAAATGAAGGAGGGTTACCAGTCTACGGAACCAGCCAACGATTACTCACATGCTCAAAAGCCTTCGAGAAATCTGGCAAAGATTGCTATTGGAGTCGAATAGGAAGGAAACAGAAGGTTAAAAAACCGTGGGTATGGAAGTGACTCATGCTAGCAGCATTTCACTCACTCTTATAAAAGCCTCAATAGCCTCGCTCTAAAAATTGCTCCTGGCTGGCGGCGGAGTTATCGTCTTATGAGGGGAGATAATCTCTACTCTACGCAAGAAGGTAATGTGATAGCTATTCGTAGAGCAGTCAGCGCCAGGTTGCCATGTAAACAAGAGCTCGTAAACTTCCATTTCATCAGCAGAAATACTTAACGCACCTGAATGGAATTAATCGAATATGAGCTTGAGCTAACAATAAGTTCTGCTCCGACAGCGGATAGCAGTAGACTACAGTGAGGATTACAGTGCGTGCCTTCACTCAAGTAGGCCCAACTAGTGATAAAATTCGTCAGCGCTCCGTATGCGTAAATGCTATTACCAGTCAGGGTGTCGAAACAATAAGAAATCGAACAACTAATAAGAGATTTGCTAGCAAAAATCACAGGTCAAATGGTTGAGAAATATAAGCACTCCTACTAAAGAAGAAGAGAAGCAACGAAATCAAAAGAGTAAACAAAAGTAAAGTTGTTCTAGTCCATTAAGTCTTGTAAGACTGTTGGTTTTACTTACAACATTCAGATTTTCATGGGGCTTCGTACAGCACAATATTGCCGTTCGAAGTCTACCATACAATACACAGTAAGCGATATTGTATGATATAGCAATAAGGAGAGGTATTATGGTCGGACGAGTTCCCAGGGCAATGGTTCGTTCGACATGTCCGCGATCGTCCCAACTGATTTCTGATTGGCAGCAATGTCTCTGCATACGTTCTTCAGCGGGTCTCCGATTGTTACAGCTCGCTCTACACATGCTCTCCATCTCCCGAATATGGGTAGAGTGTAGTGTTTACTCCATTTAAAGATGACCTTGGTAGCAATTTCGACGGGCTGGCAACTGTCATCCAGTATTTTGTTGGATACAGGCACGATTAAGTTGTCTGAAAAGGGCAGTACATTAACAAAGGTAGGGCCACCACCCTTCAGATAGTATACAGCCAAGCCCCTCCCATTTCACTTATATGTACTTTAAGAAGCGGTAGGTGGAGTCAGTGAGCGGAACAACGGCATGGGCGCCATCGTCCTTTGCGAGCTGGAAGGACATCCCTACTAGCCGCGGAGCCTCCGGTTCTATTATTCGGATGCTCCGCGACTAGTTGGGATGGTTAGATGAGGGATAACCGTGTAGCTCCGCATTGAGAGAAAAATACCTCATTTGTAATCAATCACCTCAGTGGTTAGCGAAGGCAAGAACGAACGGCAGTGGGAACATACCAGCACAGGTATTCTTCGACCAAAAGTGCAATTCGAATTCTCTTTTGTCTCAATCTGTGCCATCAGTGAAAAAGGTGGAACGATTCAAACGCCCTCTGCTATGTGGCCGCTCAAAATAAAGCTGGTATCATTTCGATTCCACATCTTTCTCGCCGCTTGTCATGGATTCACAAATTCAGCCGATTTTTAGGCTTTCCCCTTCTTTCTAGGAGAAAGAAAGCCCAGAAATCTGCAGACATGTTCTTCTATCTCCGCCGTTGTAAAAGGAATCGTAAACTATTGCACTATTCACTGGTTCACGAATAATCTTCTTATGTGGGAGCAACAGTACATACATACATCAGCACTGACTCGCAGCTGCTCATTGAACTCATTTCGTCAACTGTCGACAGAAGCGAAACACGTGAAGTACAGCTTCTACTTCTGCCTCTTCATTGGGAGAGAATGTGATTCTTCGAAATGCGACTGCTTGCAACGGTGGAAATAGAACAGCAAGATAAATAGTAAGACACACGGGCGTAGTTCGACGACGGGGAGCATTTTGCAGATTCGTCGATTCACTAGTTCCAGCTTACAAGTCTCCTTTGATAAGATCTGTGAACTCTTGTGAAGCTGGAGCAAACTCATCAAGCCATCATGGTAAAACCTGTCAACTCGAGAAGAGGCTGTCTAGATGGGTCGACACGTCGATGGGAAGTAGCGAAAGTGCAAAATGCCCCCCCCCCCCCGTCGCCGAACAGCGCCAGACACATGATCAACTAATGATGTCTTGAACCTTTGAATGAATCATCTGTAGTCGTCAAGGGATTTCATTGACTGGTGCCAGCGTTCATTCGTTATGGGTAGGTGGTGTCGGTCGATACAGGTTTATCACGTTCCGGTCCACAGGTCAAATCAAAGACCGGGACAATGGACTCTTGCATGTTCCCGGAACCAGTAAATCGTTACTAGGTATTATTGGCAGGAAGAACATCGCGATTGTACATCGGCTGACGAACGTTAGTGCTCTAGAAATGCTTGCATAGTATCGAACCGCTATTCAAAATTGGCTATTACCACATGATTGCTATTGTCAAACTATTGCTAAAAATGTCTATGATCCATGTACAGCATTCGTTTGTGCGCTCGCAGAAGAATGTAGTACCAATTTACTGACTCCACTGAGATAGAGGACCTAGTTGACCGCGGCAGAAGCACTTTTGGGAATGGACAGTCACTCAGTATTAATGACTGTAACAATAGACATGAGCATCATCGAGTCATCACCACAGGTCTATCCCTAAGCCGAGTATTCAGTCGACTGATTATTCGCGGTAATGATTAAATCTTTGCCGGCCTGCTGAATAGGAGAAAGTAAAGATAAAACCGGCTGGCGCATGCGCTTAACCCCATTTGTCCCTGAGCGAACAAGGTGTATAAGGTGGCGATTTATACTTTGCGGGCAGCGTACAGTAGCGGCTTCCAGCGTACGCCAGCGGCAGTGCTGGGGAGAGGATGCATATCGATCTAGCGTTCCCAGCGTCACCAGCGTCACGCTAGCGTACGCTAGCGTTACGCCAGCGTTTCTCCAGCGTTTCACCAGCGTTTTGCTAGCGTTTGCAGCGGCAGGGGAGTAGAGAACTTATGCGGCCGTAAGAGACGCGGTGATAGCGACTGGTATTGTAGAGACATATGTGCCGTCAGAGACCGGAATGCGCGAGTGATATTGTAGAGACTATGGCCGTCAGAGACCAGAATTCGATGTGTTATTGTGAGAGACTAGGTGGCCCTCAAGCAGACGCAGAATCGACTGTATTTAGAGAGCTGAGGGCGAGGTGAGAGATCGCGCATCGATTTTTGTACCCTCCAGCTCCTCCCATAGTCTTTACTCCCCTGCCGCTGCAAACGCTAGCAAAACGCTGGAGAAACGCTAGCGTACGCCAGCGTGCCGCTGGTGACGCTGGTGAAGCTAGATCGATATGCATCCTCTCTTCGGCACTGCCGCTGGCGTACGCTGGAAGCTACGCTACGCTGCCGCAAAGTATAAACGCAGCCTAATGGGTAGCATTCCCTCCCCAGCGACAATGAGATTGGTCTCGGCTGAAGCGAAGATATACCGCATAGCAATCACAAGTCCGCTCGTGATATGCTGTATCGCCAACATTGGGGCGAGTAACGTCTTAGAAGTCCGGAAAGCAATTTGATTGAAAACAACAATTTTTATAATGCAGTCCAGCCCCTCTAAAGTTTCAGGGCTGCGTCTCCCTGATGAACTAAGCATTATCATTTATTAATTGCGATATATCAGAACAATCGCTTGTAGAAACGTACGTAACTCAACGATTCGCGAGTTAATCTGGGAAGGTGAACAAGGCAAGGCACAGAGTCAGCAGTGAAGTGCGACTATCGAGCTTTTCCGGACAATCGATGTCTACACACCACTTACGAGTCCCCTCAGTAACGAGAGTACTACTTGTAGGGTCGTATCAGTCCAGCGGTCCTAGGGATTTAGCCGTACCACTTGCCTCTATAAACTGCATGTTATTGACTGCAAATTTAAAAGAACAATCAAGGAATCCGCTAAATTCCCAGGATAAATTATCATCAAAGAAGTTATTGAACTTGTTTTTGGACAGTTGCTGTTAAACGTCTCAGTTCGCACTCGTTGAGTAATAATCGTAACGCTGAGGTGTCGGCAGAAGTCTTGCCTTGGAAGAAACTTGATTCCGCACCCCAAATTCCTGGGCGAAGTGGCTATCATTGCGCAACCGAGGCTGCTCTTACCCTCTAAGCTTGATGGCTTCTATGCTTGCATGACAGCTGATGGATAAGTAGAAACAAAATTGTGATGACCGTAGTCGATAAATTCTTGCAAACATTGAAAAAAAATTAACAGAATCTCAAAATGTTATTCTTGGCCTGCCCCAAGTTTTTTGTCCAGCTAGGTATACGCGTAGTAATTTTAACAGATCATTAAACATATTCAGTCATGGAAAACCATATGCGATCAAAAGTAATGCAAGAATGCAACGTATCTTCCTATCCTATATCACTGCGAACTGCTAGAAGAAAGTTGCACATGAAATGCCAATCGACCGACTTAAAGCGTAACCATGGCATCAGTGTTTCATCAGATCTTTGAGAAACATATGGCTGCGAAGAGCTCACCAAGAGCGCACATATGGTGAGATGAAGTTCCAAACTGCGAAAACTGTTTCGAAACAACTTAAGGACAAACTCCGCGATTGTATACTGTGGATAGTGGCGCTTCAGGGAAGAAAAAAACTGAAAAAAAACATGGAGATCACCCCATATAAAGACCTCGTAGTCTCTCTGGACGATTTCTTCGGACTTCCTCCTTCTATGCCAGTAAAGCGATATCCTGCCACCTCTAGCTCAGTGATCGTTTCACCCGTCATTCAATACTAACACCATCACACAACGAAAGATGGTACTAGAACTGAGCTGCGAAAGTGGGATAATCGAGAGACTGAGGGCCAGACTACTTGTACAAGGAAGGACGTACGAGATGCTCGAGGGCGCGTCTGCCCTTAAACGGCTAACGATAATAATTGCTTTTCTGAAGAGTTACGCTAAATGACTAGTAAAGGCGTGCGAAAACTTCTGGTTACAGAAGAATCACCTTACTTTACGCCTCTTCTGTTCTGAGCTTCCAGAAACATTTAATCAATACTATTGTCCGATTTTTTACCGAAATAAACGAACGATATGTGAAAATAAATGCCAGTAGAACAGCTGACAAATCAGTCATACTAAACTGAAAACACGTCAATTAAAATTTTTCAATGCTAAACATTCACTCCCCTGAGCGTTAGTCTGCACCCTAAAAAGGGAGTAAATAAACTTAGACTCTAACTAATTGGAAACAGGCTGAAACGCCAGGTGTGACTCTCGATAAACCTCGGCATGGTTCTGATGTATGGCTGTTTCTTCTTAAACTGCTTTCGAGGTTGAAAAGGACCCTTACAGGGCCGTTCGTTGAGTTCACCTTCTTTGGAGCCTGAAAGGCCATGGAAATTACTAGTGAAGCTAGTTCGGACAAATCATCATCAGCCTCACGGAGAACCCCCACGAGCCTTAATCACTCCACCAAAACCTTAGCCATCATCAGTAAAGTTATTTTCAGATTGAGCAGCATTTAAGGAGAACGAGCACATAACAGGCTAAACGTTGCTGGAACGTATTTAGCCTTATCCTACTATTAGGTCGGGCTAATAAGTAATGGCCGTTTTTTCAATTTAAAATTTGTTCGAAAAGTGAAACGATTTTGCAAGCAAGTTATGTATCATCTGATAGGAAACTTCTCGTAGTATAAGAAAATCAAAAAAGCTTTGGTTGAGGATATAGTTTTTGTGAATTTTTTAGTCGTTGAAGTTGGAAGTGAAGTCGGCGAAAATTAGCATCTTCGACAACTGCCTCTATTTAGAAATTTCATGCTAATAGTTGAATTAATTGAATTGAATTTGATATTCTAATACTACGAGAAGTTTGCTATTAAACGATGTTAAGCTTGCTTGCAAAACTTTTCACTTTTGAAACAAATTTTTCAATTGAAAAAAACGGCCATTACTTATTAGCCAGCCCACTAGCAGTTATTAGCCAGCCCACTAGCAGTGGGCTGGCTAATAAGTAATGGCCGTTTTTTTCAATCGAAAAATTTGTTCCAAAAGTGAAAAGTTTTGCAAGCAAGCTTAACATCGTTTAATAGCAAACTTCTCGTAGTATTAGAATATCAATTCAAATTCAATTAATTCAACTATTAGCATGAAATTTCAGGTGGAACAGACGTGAGCCTGCCCAATATTGGCAAGGTGAAGGTTGCCAACTTTGAATTCTTGAAATTAGTTCCAAAGCGTCCTATTGAGATTCCCTTGCTGAGACTTCTACCTCAACCTTTTCCGAATGTATGGAGCAGCTTAAGCGATTTTAGCACTTCGAGTAGACGTAAATAGAGGCAGTTGTCGAAGATGCTAATTTTCGCCGACTTCACTTCCAACTTCAACGACTAAAAAATTCACAAAACTATATCCTCAACCAAAGCTTTTTTGATATTCTTATACTACGAGAAGTTTCCTATCAGATGATATATAACTTGCTTGCAAAACGTTTCACTTTTCGAACAAATTTTTCAATTGAAAAAAACGGCCATTACTTATTAGCCAACCTAATACATAGTTACCTGGAGCAATTTTCGTTGCAATCCCGCTGGTGCATGTTGGGAAGGGGGGGGGGCTGGTCAGGGTTAGCGACAGCCCGCTCTTCACCGTGTTTGAAATAAGCGACAGTTGTTGGTGGGAAATAGTCCAGAGGCGCTCCTAACTCAGTCCCCTGGACACGCCGCTGCATTCATCGAACGAGGCTGTACATGCTGTTTCTACAACTCAGACAATAAGAAGCATAGACAGGACTAAAAAATAGGCATACAATTAAACGCGGGATAACCACGGACTCCTCTATTCTTCACAAGATCGGGTTACTTCGACTGAAGGAATCCGGAAATGAACGAGGAACATCTTATGTAGGAGCGCAAAAAGCAACTAGTCCCACCGCCCTTAGTAGCTTACTGTGAGAAATTCTCTTCTATAGTATAAAGCTTACGCTTTCACTAATTATGGAACTCGGCAGTTATGTCATACTGTTTCCTCGACTCATGGCGCAGCGTCCACATGGTCGTCATTTCACCTCTCAATATGCCTAGTAGTATGGGGAAGGTTTTTAAGCGATGATCGCGTTTTGCGATTAAGGTCTACTGCCTTGTGCGCCCTCTTTTATGGTTTCTCTCCCCTAGGTGTTATCAATTGACTTGGTACACGGCCTCCTTTTATATGCTTTCCTCTGCATTTAGGTAGTAAATATAACAGTTATGGTTTTTCTTTGTTGACTTCTAGCGCGTTTGATTTGCTCGAGCGGTTTGATTTGCCTTTGAGTTGGTATGCTCTTAATATTCATGTTCTTTTTTGCTGTCGATGGTGCACGTAAGTGCTAGTAAACAAATAAACAAATAAATAATAAGGTGGATGACAAGTTTGATAATAATAGTCGAAAAGGTTGCAAAAGCCTCCCGACGAAAGCAGTCATTGTTACGTTCGGAAGAAAGCCATTTCACGCGTTACTTTCGGCTTTGAGTAAATAATACGGAGCAGAAATGCAAACTTGGCGAATAGATGCCAAAGTACTTGACCTTTGCGAAACTGCGAGGCACTTTGTGGCAGTTTATGTTGGACAAAACACTAGTGGTGAAAACACTCAGATAATCTTGAAAGTGGAAACTTAAGGAAGAAACATGTGAGTGCGCTACGAAATGAAGACTTAGCTCAGGAAATAAAGGCCGTTGAAGAAGCTTCAAGCAAATGGCTTGCGGCTCAGAGTTGCGGACCAAAACCAATCCAGAATGCTTCCCGAGTAAGATACACTGAAGTAGTCGCACAGACGCTGAGCCAATCTGCCGGCTTCTCGCATGTCAAGGTACAAGGGCAGAATAAGTGTCGCTATGGTGAAGTGGTGGTTTCATGTTACGCAATACATCGAAAGTAGGTTCGGAACGGCCCTCTTCTATCATATCTGGTAAAATCCGCAACCAGTTTACGCCTCTTTGTCGTCGCGAGAGAGTTTGAGGAAAGACCTTCTCAGTCATCACCATTAGTTCTGTTTCGCTGCCAAATTGGAAAGGGTAGCTTCAAAAAAAGCCTTTCGATTCAACATATGACATTTGATCCTCTCAGGATTCAATACTATCCCGCACGGAATCGCCCACAGCGATGCACACTGCCAGCCGGAGGCCTAGAGGGACTTCAACAGTGAGAATGGCACACAACCTAATGCTAACACAAATTCTCTACCGAACAGTAGCAAGTTACATAGATAATTCGTCACAAATGTGGACCAATAGGAGATTCAATCGGCGTTGTTTTGCTTATTGGTGAAGTTTATGTGTTATTGGTTCAATGACCCACATTCGTCGATCAAGTGTTTCCCGACCATCGTATGTAAGTCAAGTGGCTGCTTCCTAATCTTTCAATCGGCGTGTTCCATAAACATAATTACTAATTAATTAGTTAACTGCGCAACTACTCAACATCTAGTCTTCTATGCTCAGAGCAGGAACTTGCTTTTAAAATTGCAAAATTGGGTAGAGCGCTTCTTGGGACACAGTGCCTCCCGGGACAAGAAACTTTTGTTATTACTCAAGCCACTAAGAGTGTAGGAAATATCTTTTAAAATGTGTCCATTCATCGAACACGCATTATTTTCCCGTATTTTCGTTTTGTCCGCCAAAAAAGAAAAGAATTCGTAATAATTAGGGCCATGAGCAATGGACAGGGCGAGGAAGAGAGTCGTATCGGAGACCCGCATTGGGGGGAGGCGTCGTGTATATTCAGCAGAAAACTGTCACAACATAGCGTTCCGGTATGGAATGAGCCCCCGCTTGACGGTTTGTCTTTTTCAATCAATAGTGATGGGTTGGCTACAATAGGTTGTAGTAAAAAAATATTCAGAGGGAAAACGCCGTGTTGATCTCATCTCGTTCCTGGGCCTAACGAATGTGACGATATCAACCGTAATTACAACTGAGTTATGCTCTTACGTGGTTGCGACGCACTCGCAGCATTGCTTGCAACATGGCCACCAGTCGGGGGCGTCGTGATCGCGCAGTTCGGCCGCTTCGGTGCCTGCTCTACGAATGTGATCGGGGGTAGAGATCGATTTAGGAAGCAGAATCGACCAATGAAAACGCGCAACGAGGGCCGCCAGTTGCGACTCAACTGATTGCGGTAATGTTAAGTGTATGGTTACAATACGTGTACGGTTACGGGCTCTTCTGTGTGCGGTATGCCGGCGAGCTGCTTTTTGCGTCTTTGAGTATTTTACAGGCGTTGTCGAAAAGCGAGAGTTGAAGAGGTGCTTGTAGAAGCACAGCGAAAGCAGGGTACTAGCACTTGGAACATGCTCATACCTTCTTCGAAAGACAGCCCGCCGCGCTAAAGCTCATGGTCGTCCTTTTTGTGCAAGCAGTCCAACCCCCCAAGTAAGAGAATGTCCCATTCTCGCGACTCCACAGCGAGCGAGGAGCATGCTACAGCCTCTGAAAGTTCTAGTTCCAACGCCCGCTCTCAATTGGACCGCGCCCACTGCTAGGCTACCCTCTGAGACGAAAGGCAGCCTCAATTGTCTTTGTTGGGGCGGCGGGCATTCATACTGTATGTCCTTTTTGCTGACCGCGATCGTGCGCATAAGTAATTCTGCTCATCTTTATTACCTTTTATTGATTACGAGCATATACATCTTGCAAGGTAAAACGCGTAAAAATCACGAGTGATGCAATTTCTTGGTGCAAAAGCTCGACGCACCACACTACACTAAAAGATGCACGCTACCGTAACCCTAAATTCGTACGCCGAGTTTTTGAAAGTTTCGTCTTTCTCAAGAATTTTTCGTCGGCGTTCTTGTTGTTTTTCGTATTCTTCTCTTTGCATGATATCTACTACTGGGAGATGCGAAAAAGCGATTTGTGAGCCAGGGGTTGCACAGAGACCGCAGGGCGGTGTGACTGTCAGGGAGCGAGTTTATAGTGTTCTTGAGGACTCTTCTTGCTTTTTTTCTTCTTTGGGGAATTACTTATCAGCTACTGTTTCATAATTGAACAGCAACTATCCATGACACTTTATCGCGGGGACTGTCTTTGAAGCACGTGCGCAGTCAGAAGGGAGTGCATACGCGGTATGTACATCCTTTGAGCAACAGGACCACATTGTCCAAGGAATGTGTCTGCACCCACTGGGACTCCAAAAGCACACCCTCTTTTTGTAGGCTTCTAAAATGTTTACTTCACAAGAAATCGGAAAATTCATAACAAACCTTCTCGCTCCGGTCCTTGGAATGTCTCCGAGCATGCCTTTTTGTTTAACACCTTCTTCAGCCTCCTGCGTCTGCCTGCTATTACAGTAAATAGTTGATATCGTTGTAATATGACGGGACTTTATCACAAGGGACAAAATGAACCCGCTCCAGCTGCCTTTTCCACTGATAGCGGTCGGTCACTGATGGGTCCACGATCGACTCACCATTAAGGGCAGTTCGCGATCAGGTATAGAAGTTGAAAACATGGCGTAGGAGGGTAGTGTGGTCCGCGACAAACAACCTTGTAGCGGTTCGAGGCGAAAATTTCTAAGGGAGGGCGCTATAGGGCAATACTCCTCCTCCCGGGCTCCTTTCTCCCGGTGGCTCCGCCAGACTCAGCCTTCGTGAAAAACGAAGCTGCAGGACGAAAAAGCATGAAAATCGTCACTTGTACGGTCGTAGAGTTCTTATCGGGGAATCAGCTGTGCGGATGAGGGCGTAGTGTTGGAGATGGAGTTAATTGGGCACGTACAAACTGGGATCGAAATCGGGATCTACCTAGGGGCATGTTTTTTTTCTGCTTTTTTTTCTTCACTCCCGAGTTACTCACAACCTTGCCGTCGATATGTGAACTCTTAAGAACTACATGTGATGGCGAATGAGCGCGGGCGCCTTTGATCTCGGCATGGCGACAGTAATATTCAGAGATATTTCTTTGGCGATCCGAGATTGTTACCCGGTCGTGATCAATTGGAGAGAAAACGGTTAGTAGTGAGAAGCCGATGTGCTCATTCCATTTTCTTGGCTTTCTTGGCCCCCCCCCCTGACTACCCGTCCTTAACCTGGCCGCGCAGCCTACTGAGGGTAGCTGAGGTGAGGGTAGCTAACATTGCAGGAACTGAGTATTCTTAGGGTTCAAGCCTTGGGAAAGATCCAAGTGTTCCCAAGAGGTGAGAAACCCACGGAAAGACCTTGTTCTCTCAGTGTGACTTGATCCTTACGAGTGTATCGCCTTGGGCAAAGACCTAGTGCTTCCATTTTGGGCCACCTTACTCGGGAGGAGCATCCAGGCTGTAGCAGCATGCCAGACCATGCTGCTGACAACGTGCTATGGCATATACTACTAGAGACCTTTGGATTTCCTGGGGAATTTTAGGAAATCTTGGATGCAACGATAAAATTGGAAGCCCTTTTGTGCTAAAAAGAACACTCAGACTGCCATGAGGATCCGAGTAGAATCTCCCGTTGACAGCTTCCCAAAATGCAAGAACGAGTGAAACTCTTACTCACTAGCAAGTTAACCATTTAACATCTCAACACACCAAGGTTCTCATTTTGATAACTGCTCCAGCAGGGTATAAAAGTAAAATAAGGGTGAGGTTGTCATAGTTCACCTCAACAACCATGCAGCGGCCAGCGCCTTATTCGTATCATTTGGATGATCAACCACGGGCTGTGCCTTCCGTCTATGCCGCTGATGTGAGTTGAGGTAGTTTCCACTACATAAAGTCTTCTTACTGATGAATTCAGCTGGAACTCGCTCGTGGAGCTGCCAACACCACAACCTATGTACAGTCTGGATTTCATGGCACTATACCACAAACGAAACAACTCGAAAACTTGAAGTTGAATGAATCTGGTGATCCTCCACGACCCGTATACTCAAGATATGCCAACTTACCCGTTTACTATAACTCGACAACAGGTGTGTTTACCAATCTGTCTCGTAAGGGGTGCGTAAGGATGGGGTACTGAATATTGGCAGGGGAGAAAGCCTGCAACAGCCCTCCCCCTCAGAATAGTTCCGAGAGAGGAACACTCGTTATAGCTGACAAAATAGGAGCGTCTCTGTGCTTTCCACAAGGACGATAGTTTTCAACTGCAGATACAATGTGGGATAATGAAATGGCTTGGAGCTATTCATATCATGTGCCTCCAGCCAAAGAGATGTCCTTCGGCAAAGGAGCTGATACGCTCAAACCGAGCACACCAACGGGCAGCGCTTCAAAAAGCCCGTTAATTAAAGAGAATCAAGTTTCTGCCTACGTGAGTCGTTCTACTGCTGAAGTTTTGCTGTATACTCTTGCCAGGTGTCGCCTCAACATCTAGGATTAGCGAGTGGCCCCAAGGGCATCAGCTGGCTGCAGCCACCGCCCTAAAACTTGTCTCTTGGAATTTCCGGCGGCACCTTACAAGCATCAGCGATTCGTAAAAAGAGCTTGCCTTTCAACCAATTTTTTTCAGTTCGATCCATAGATGAACACTGTGAAGAGTGACATGATGTTCACTATTTTATAAATATTTGCATGCGTCGAAATTGTTTTTACGTCACATGACCACTGTTGCCACTGATAGCTCGCTCTAAACAGTTCTACAAAGCGTTGTGCGGAGCGTGTGCATTTCGTATGAAAACTTCACAAGCTCGGGAAGTTCAATTTGCCAGCTCGTTGAGTGTTAGTGGGCGCCGAGGCGAAACTGGGGAAATTTCCGGGGAATACTCCCTAAATCTCTCCCCTGATACGACACCTTCCCCGTATAGAGTCCCTGAAACAAGACGAATT
>MU916494.1:0-12207 GCA_036418165.1 Cooperia oncophora | reverse complement strand
CTCTCGCCCGTCACCTTCATCTGCACCAAAATATGAAGCCATCTCCATACACTGCCTCTCCTTTAATTGCTATTATTACTACTTTTTTAAACATTCAATTGATTGTTTGATTTGTTATGTTTGGTTCTGATGTTTCACGTTGGTTCAACATGCTCCCAGCGGGCATGTAATAAATATAAATATAATTATATCTCCAAACGCAGCCTCACTCGAGAAGGCCTATGGAATTCACGTCACCTCCAAACAGCTGCGAAACTTCTGTATGGAGTCACCCATGGACAGCTACCTGGAGACCAGTACTCTTGATCTGGAAGACCTCCAACATCGAGCAGCTCCGACAACGTCGCTACGGTCTAGGACATCATCTTCACCACAGTCGCCAAGGCGCGGGTTGATGGTATGGACCGGAAGTTCCTGGAATGTGAAGACCGATATTTTCTTCGTGGACCCCGGACTGAAAGTGAACGCTGACGGTACATCGACCAACTCGAAAAGAATATCCTCCCTTCGCCCGTATCATCTTGGATACTTCGACTACGTCTACTGCTAAAGGACTGGGTGCCACCACATGGAATCGAAAGACGTTGAAAAAACCCGCTTACTCAAAATGGAAGGTTGTGAAAACGTGAAGAAGACGGAATAAGAATATCCAAGTCTGTCTCCTGATCTAAACTCGATTACTTGGCGGTGCTCATCATTGTGGTCTACAGTGGCGGAGAAATCAACGAAGTCGCTGAACTCAGGCACCGAATCACGGTCGCGTGGCAGAATCTCTCGATGGCGTTCGTCCAGAAGGCTGTGGCGGAGTTTCGGATAGTGTACAATGTGTTCTTGATATGGTGGAAATGTCCAATCAAAATTAAATAAAGTGTAACTTACATCGCCTTGAAAGTCGAGGAAGAAAAGTGTCTTTTTATTATTGCCCCCCCCCCTCCCCTGCACACATCTACCTTCCTTACGCAGCTATGCCAGCTTCAGACGTTCTGTTCCTTCTTTTTATGGTTCCCATGTATGCAATCCATTAACAAAATGCTATATGTAAACATGTAGCATTAGCGCCGTCGTCGTCTGAATGGATTCACTTGCATTCTTTCTTTCCAGGTATGAAGCACAGTTTGTCAAATGGCCTGAAATCTCTGCTCAGACAACAAAAACTGTGTTAACGCATAGTCTTAAAACATTAAGGTATTCGAGATTATTTAAATGTTCTCTGTCATAAGAAAATTTCGCAAAGCGTAATGTGAACCTAATTCTTATTGTTGAATGTTTACAGGTCATTTATTTCATCACTACTCGAAGCACAGTTCACTTCGACTCATGTGCAGCCCTTAGTCGAACTTTGCATGACGGTGCGACTGAAATTTATTTCGGATGTTATCGACAGCGGTGTGGAAAGTAGGTTGTTGTGTTATGTGTGCCCTCTTCCCTGTTTTGGTTTGGGAAGGGGCATTTCGCACTCTCGCTACTTCCCATTGTCATGTCAAGAAATAACGTAGAGATCTGTAGAATTTTGTGAATCATGAAGTAATTCCAGACAAAGTCTGTAGAAACTACTTGTCAACTCTCGTGAGGAATATCTATGAACTCTTGTAAAGCAATCAGTACGAGAATGGGAAGTAGCGAAGGTGCAAAGCTCTCCCCCCACCCCTCCAAGGCAAACTGCGCCCCTACCGTGTTCCAGCTATACCGGTTCGATGTCACTTTATGATTGAAGTTTGTCTTTATTAGATATTTGCGCCCTTCGGCATGAAGGAAAACTGGAAACAGGATTTCAGTTCTAGTATTGCAGCAAAGACAGCCTTGCCAGACTTTTACGAGAATGAGGTATTATTTTGTATTACACAATAGTATTCCGTTCAGTGTCGCTTAAAATACAGTGCTTTGGGATATTGGTTACCCGTAAATTTCTTGTTAAGGTATTTGATTGTTTGTCTGCTGTAAGGGATGCGCTTTCCACGTCTGGCTATCCAAATGAGGCCTGTTTATTCTCTCGTGAACGGTTTCGAAGTACCCTAGTGGACATCTTCGTTCATTTGGTCACAGCAATTAGGCACTGTTTTGATCGGTGAGTCGCTCTCTTTGATTTATTTGACCCGTCTCGAAACATTCCTTTGCACCCTGTTCTGTTTGGCACCGTTCCAAAGAGAATTTTCTAAAGTGCATTAACCTCTTGATCGATTCCAGGTTACTGAATTTGCGAGGGGATCAGAAGAAACCTCAAGATCTTGACCTCAGTCGCAAGGACGAGGAGAAGAGTCATGTAAGCAGTTTGGCATCGTTACATCATCGCTGCGGCTTTTTACTCAATGTTTTGCAGCTCACTACAAAGAAACTGTTAATTAGTATTTGCAATTTGGAGTTTATATTGGAAACAGCGTTGAAAAACATCAGCCGGCGTATGCTTGATTGTGGCGTGAAGTATGCTGATGAGGTGTATGAGGTAAGAATGACACTTTCATAATTGCCACCGTTTCTTCTCTCTGACTTTGTTAAAGTGCGTTCATACTCCGCAATCCGATCCAGTCGCGCGAGCAATTCGGTTCCTGTACTGTATGAACACTGCCCAATTTCATTTCTGCCGTTTCTGGCGCAGTGCCTTCGATTCTAGCCTCGCGATCCAAGCCATCAGGTTGCGAATTGTGAACGCGCTTTTGAACTTTTTCTTTTCCATAAGACTAAAATTTGATTTCGTACGCTTTTCCTTCACCTAATAGATTCTCTTGCTCGGGTCCTCAGTTCACGTTACAACTCTTCAGTAGTTTCCCTTTAATTTTCAGAAATCGAAGGCAAAACTATCAACGTATAGAAAAACGCTCGTTAAGTGCTACATCATGATCAAAAGCAGTGCTTTCACAACACTGATAGATTCTGCAAATTACGAGTTTATACCTGATGATGGTGAGCGTAACACATCAAATGCCCCTGTTTCTCTAGCAGAGTTTCCTTCAGTAATTGAATAGATGTATTACTGACGTTGACGTCAAAGTTTTGTTCACATAGATGTGTCGGATTATGCGAAAGAAATGATGATGTGTTGTGTGTTACAACAAGCTGAATTGGAACTATGCGCTCCTCAGTTGACATCGCAATGTCTTCAGGTTAAAAATAGCTTTGGAAATTTCTGCGTTTATCCTTGTTTTGATTTGGTATGATGTTGAACTCTATTTCTGCCCAACGAAGCTCGATAGGTGGGGCCTTTTATTGGCCTTAAATTTCGACCTTCCCTATTCTCAGAGGCCTGGAAATGGCTCGAAGCTTCCGGCTTGTAAGCCCGCCCAAAAGATTTCCCACATCATGCGTTTTCGACGTCGTGTCCGAACTCTTTTAACTACCCGTAATAGCTGCGATCAACTCACCGAACACCACGCGGAGCGTAACTGACACTGTGTGTCAGTAGGATTAGTAAGACGCTGGCAGCATTAGGATTAGTAAGACGCTGGCAGCATACTAATCTTGCCCCACAGAGCTGCGCTCCACCCGATGGGTAAGCTGATCGCAGTTATTACCAGGATGTTCAGATGCATCCGGGATACGACGTTGAAAACGCCGGAATGGGGAAGGCGTTTGGTCGGGTAGCATACAAATTACAAGGTCTATGAAGAAGACGAGAAGGTCGAAGGGTCAGGCCATAAAAGGTTTCGTCTTAGCAACCTGGTTTGGCAGAAGTAACATAAAATTTGACTAGCTTTGTTGGCTAGCTAGTTAGTTCTAAAATTATGGTGTATAATTTCTGCATTTTTATTCGTTCGCTATTTTTTAGGCTACTGTTCAAGCAGCTTTTGACAATTTGTTGGATCACTTGGAAGCACGCGAACCGGCATCCCAACGTGAAGCTACGCAGAGAGTTATTGATATTTGTGCTTTAGAACAGGCCCTAGGAGGTTTCACTAACTTGGAAACTAGGTAAGTGCTATATTTCATGTTCATACAGTATTTATCCTTCTATATTTCGCTAAATCGTCTTTTATGTTAACTTATAAATGGTTCTTGGCATTTGGGGATTACATAGCATGAAATTGCATCAGAAAATATAATAATTATGAGTATATATTTAATTTTTCAAGGACTCATGTCAATGCATATCGTGCTGGCTTGGTTGCGCAGCTTGATCAAAGGTGAGTTAGTCACACGGCTATGAATTTTTCATGACTTTCTCCTTTCACTGCGGAGAGTCGTGTTACACTGTATTCGCATCAAGACCAATCCACTCAATGTAGCAGTGTTGCGACGCGTCGACTCTATAGACTCTCTTTGCGCCTGCATCTACGCTCTCTCTCTCTCTCTCTCTCTCCCTCTCTCTCTTTCTATGTACTAGCTAGGAAAGTGCCTTGGCTACTGTTCGCGATGCCGCGAGCGGAGTGGGAAGTAACGGTCACAATGTTGTAGCCGCAGTCACAGGGTAACGACGTCACCCGTTTCCTTGCTAGTTGACGCGAGAGGCGTAGACACAGCGAGAGCCGGACGCGTCACAGCACTTCCACGTCGAATGGATTGGGTCCTAAGGCGACTGCTATACGCACAACGCCATAACACAAGATCTGGCTTCAGGTTGCTCCTCCTTTTTAGAAAACTCCAACTATGCCTGAACAATATGCGGTCGTCAATGCGTATGGCTATTGAAAGTTTAGAAGGAGGTGCTGAAGACGATTTGAACACTTCAAATATCTAGCATGTTCAATCACCCTTCCGGTCATGTACATGGGTACTCATATTTATCTCTTACCAGTTGATGACAGAGATTAATTGTATTCTTTCCATAATTCGCTTAGTGTCAAAGATTATGGTGCGTTATGTTTGTTTAATATTCGGTTACGCTGATTCTGGTTATAGATTTTTATATTTATGTCATTTTGTATTGTGAGACAGTAACTGTGATGGACATGTGCTCATGTTTTGAAACTTTCCTGGTGTGATGTGCAAGCTTTAAATAAATATTCTTGCTATTTTTATTGAATATGGGAATCCCGTTGTTTCGGTTCATTTTTCTCTTATACAGGGTCCGGGAGTAAGCGTATAGCCTCATGCCACTACTAAAGGGAGCTATCTCAGAGTACAATCTGCGGCGCTCGGAACGAGTTCCACGCAGACTTCACACATGCAGCCATGTTCGTAACCGTTCCGTTCTAGCACGGGGTCTATCTTTGGTATCCGATTGTTCTTGACTTCTGGTTGATCTTAAATTACATATTACAATGAACAACATTCTCGTAACGTTGCAGAGTTCACTGAGATGTTGTCTATGCGGGAGAGGCTCTCTTCCACTAAATTTTGGGTCATTATATTAGCCGTTCTTGGATTTCTATGGATACCTCGTCTCAGCGCTGGTTGGGTAAGTCGCTGATGGTATCGTGACATTAAAATTCGCTTTTCAATGAGTTGTCCTTGTTGCTTTGAAGGCAGTTGGCACGATACATCCTCAAAAAGAGTTACAACTAACGGCGGAATCCCTGAGCAAGAGCTGCGCCTTTACCTAGAAGGGTGCCCTTATAAGGCCCTATCAAGCTGCAACATACCGACCCGAACGCCCACCGCGCCCGCCCGCCCACAAATGGACGACCGTACCTGATGCTCGTATTGCTTCATTTGCTAAGTAAAATATGAAGCGAAGGGATTAATCTGCACGGACGCGGTGCTGCATGGATATGAACATAAATGCAATCGTATCTAGCGTAACGGTTATTGGCAGGATGCCTACGGAAAACTCGTCCGAAATCGCTTTTTAAGTCATGAAGAACTCAGAACTAGAAGGGCTTTTCTTAGCAGGTTTCTTGTATATTAGCATTTGGGTTCAAAGCCAATATGACTACGAAGCCTTATTGCCCTGACACTACGCCGATAGGTCCGTCCCTCTCAAGGCCTGGTATGTAAGGTTTTACGCATTGCTCGTTGTAGCTATTATATGTTTGAAATTGTAATTTAAGGCCTGACGAAGGCATTATATGCCGAAAGCTTGCCAATAAAGTGGTTAAACAAGTCAAGAGCTTCAAGCACACTGTTCAAGAACTACGAAGCCGTTCAAGAACTTCAAATAGATTTTCAGAAAATTGCGGTCATAGAAACGCCATAACAATTCTCGGGTGAAAGGCCTCGCGCCGTATCCCAAATCCGCCCGATTTTACCTCAACCATTGGTTTCGTTCCAGAGTTAGATCATCCCAGGACCAAAATCTTGAATCATACTCAGCTATGGTTGCAAGACATACTGGCCGTTCATACAAGTTGCTTACAAACCTTCCGGGGTTGGGCGAATTACGAACGGATTGATCAACCTTACTCAATGTATCATTTTTTTCCTCGAAACTGTGAAAATGTCAGTTTTTCTACTCACCTTAACTTTCTTCCTTTTAGGTCAACAGTGGAGAAGGTCATGAAGTTGGTAACAGACAACGGTTTGCTGCGGTACTCAAAATGGAGGTTTTCTTGCTGTTGTGCAACTTCTTCTTATATAATCAGTTGATGGTTTACTTCGATAAAGAGGACCGCGAGAAGTATGACAAAAGATACGTCACAGTGAGTTTCAGGATATCGGACGATGTTATTTGCTACTTACATAAATTTTTCGGTAGATATCATCGGATTTGGAAGGGAAAAGCGTGGTACATGTCCTTTGACAACTAGAAGAAGTGGAGTAGTGAGCTTTGTATGCTCAAGAGTATCTCACGGTACCTTAAGAGCGATATATGTCAATGAATTTGAGCTCAGATTTCCCTAGCGGTATACTGAGGTAACTCGTGCTGCGGGAGGGAGAGGCCCATTCTTTACTCCTGAAAGCTCTATTGATTTACAAAGCTCTCTAGGATATATTTATGCTACTCCTCGATATCATAAGGTCCACACTTTCTGGTCGCTTGTTTCGATTTCGTAGAGGGCGCTGGGTAGTGCGACATACGCGCTCACATGTGGCAGCGTTCAGATTCGCAATATCGTGTGATGCAGTGCGTCACAGCGCGTCATCGCGAGGTCTGAACGCTCCCTAATCTTCCACACCCTCGCGATGTTAGCACCGTTTTCGAGCTCGACTCTGTCACTCGAAGAAGAAATGAATCAAGATGCTCCCACTCATTTGTCAGGAAGGCTTCAAGCGCTGTTCTAGTGCTGGATGTGCAAGAAGGGATCTTGGACGTTCTCGTATTTCTTCTAGCCCTTCCAAGATTGAGCAACTTTATTGAAGGCCTACGTTTCGGCGTCTTCGCCTTCGTCAGAGCCTGAAATGGTCAAAAAACATTTCGAGACCTGCTCGCTCAAACATTTCAACAATACTCAAGACGATTTCCACATACCAGTAAATCACCCAACGGTATCGATCTAGGGCGGAACGCTGGCTTACCTTGATCTTGGACGCGTGACGCGGGGACGACCACCCTGTAGAGGCTCAAGCGTGGAGTAACAATTACTAGTACCCGATTAGGCGGTGTCAAATGAAAGTGCTGATATAAACTGTGCTTCTGTTCAGAAGAAGCCTGTTTCGGTAAACACGTAGTTTTGTTAGTAAGATTCTAGTACGAGAATCCCTCTTACCTTAATTACTTGTTTTAGAAAGATCGCAGTCGTGCTTCGAATGTTTTGATTACTTTTATGGTTGCGTCACAGATGGTGTATTTCTTGTACTTTGCACCTAGCGCTTTCCAAGTGAGTCGTACAGGTTTTGGGGATTTTGCTCTTTTACAACTCTTTTGTTTTTTTTTCTCTTTGTTCATGTCTCCAATCAATTTTTAAACTGTAACTGAATAAGATGCTAACAGGTTTTTTTCATTCATTGATAAGTCGTTTAGGGTATTCTTTTTGACATATGCGCAATTCTTTCTGGTGTGTGGGTGAATTTATTGGGCATTGTTGCTGGATTTTTCATTATAAACACTGTTATGTACGTGTTGGAGGTGAGTGTTCTTGAACAGTTACAAAGCTGGTGGGTCCGTCTACGTCACCAAGTTGTTTGCAGGCATTCCCTTCGACGAGGTTCATAGTCGCCAAAGTAGAAAATATGGCTTATATTGGTCCATTAGTACTGGATCGGAGATATCAAATCAAGTAAGTATTCAATCTTGCCTTCCTTTGACGTAACTCTAATAGACGACTCCGATGTTGCGCGGGTACATCATGGCTGCTGTTTAGAGTTGTCCTGACAGTTACCCTGGTGATGTCGTTATTGATGTGGCTCGGTAGCGACAAAATCGTTGTCAAACACGTCACTATTCCCATCAAGTTATGATTCGCTTCATTTACTGGTTGTTGTCTTTTTAACGGCATCATAACTGCATACTCAAACTTTTTTGATAATCGTTTTGTTTATAGGGCTTCACTGGATCAAATGGATCGTTCAAAATTGCCCTAGTATCAGACATTCATGCTGGTGCAAGTGTTCATAGAGATCAAGTGAGATGTTAGGTTCTTTCACTTTTGCTTATGCTCGCATTTTTTGACCCAATCATCGATCCGGTGTCACGGAATTTATCAATAAGATCTGCGTTTCGAGATACGTAGCGTTTTGAGCGACTGTGAAAAAACACTGCCATACGCCCGCAACGACGCAGAGTGTGAACGCACTCTAGCGTGTCCCCACAAATATTTTCCATTTGCAGGTTTCCAAAGTAGTTGATAAGCTTCTTGATCTTCATGCTGATGCAGTGGCTTTGGTCGGTGACATGGTTGACGGGTCGCTACGAAGCTTGGAAGACCGTATGGTGCCATTATGGTAAGTTCCCTTCCCATTGCGAGGGTTAACCACGCTCCAAATTCTATTACTTCCTTTTTCGTCCTTTTGTTAGCGATACTTTTACAAACTTCTCGTTCAAAAGAGGGTGCAACAAACCCACTCCAATAACAATTTTTTGTTAGTTTTTGCAATTTCATTGCTTGGTCATTTCAGGATGCTGCTCTACAGATACCGTACTTACTTTGTCTCAGGAAATCATGAGTATTACTACGGTAATGCTATGGAATGGTTTAGAGAATACGATCGCCGCGGAATTCATGTGCTGAATAACAAGTACTGTTTGAGCTATCTTGTTAATGATGAAGTTATACATTCAACTCGTCTTCCTTAGTCTTGATCAGTCGTTACATACGTCTCAGTTATGAAGGTGACCTCGTCACGATAAAGATGCAACATGGTGGACGATTTTATATGTGGCGCCCCTTTAATTTAGCGGACATTTTGCACAGTGAGACCTGTAGTTCCAGTGAATCTGGAAACTCTTGCACAACTACGAAGTTATGCAAGTAAGCCGCTTTGGTCACAGAAACTGCAGGTCTTCAGGAGGTGACCTATACAAGCTTCGCTGAGTACCACTGTGCTCGACCAAGACGAAGCGCAGCAATAGCTTGGCCTCTATCTGATAGTGTACGAGTGTGCCTGTGCCATTTTTTTCTGCTTTTTTGATTCGTCAGCCTAAGTGTCTGATTGTGTCTATTTTTCAGGTGCGATATGTTCCATGGTATTTGTATTGTGGGTGTCAGTGACATTTCAAGTGGAAAATCAGGGTTTGTTCTTTTCGATTGCTTTTGATCTGCAAATTAAAAGTACATCTTTCATCGACAGCAATGAGCACGTCGATGGGGAGTAGCGGAAGTGCGAAGCCTCTTCCTTTTGAGCTGCAGTGCGCCAGTTACTTGATGTTGAGTGTCGCCTTACACATTTATTTTCCAGAATACCCAACCATAGCATGAATCTTACGGAAGCTATGAAAAATTGTAGCGAAGGTTCTTCACGAATTGTCTTGTCTCACAATCCAGCTAGCGTAAAAAGCTTCTCTTCTGAGGATTTGGAGAAAGTCGACGTGGTTTTGTCAGGTTGGCTATTACTTAATTCGTATATTTACGTTTCTGGTAAATGTTTTACAAGGGGTGAGCAGATCTGCTCCATTTCATTCCGTTAGCACTGCTAATTGACTTGCTGGAGCTCAGTCAAATGGCTTACGTTTACATTGAATTTTTAGGCCATACCCATGCAGGACAGTACTATGTCCTTTTACCAATAATCCCGTGGATATTGCCCTATTTTCATGGTCTGTACGACATTGGCCATGGGAAGTTGTTTGTCTCCGCAGGCACTCTTTATCAGGTGTGTACTGGCGTGCACCTAACCGGGTATGTAACAAGACAATCGTAATTTGCAGCGCTGGCTGTGAGGAGCAACGCAGCGCACGCGAGAGGACGAGTTACCGTTCGAATTTGATTTTCAAAAAGACGGGCAAGGGTCGACATCATCGGCGGATGAAGGCCAGCGTGTTCGAATTCATTGAGTTTCGATGCTTCAGTCGATCAATAGATACACTATAGGAAGTAAGCGCTTGCACGGTCGACCGTGCGGTCGCCGACACTGCGGGCGAACGCACGATTGTCTTGTCTGTCTTCCCAGTGAATCGCTGTACAAACGAAGTTGATACGATTCAGGGAGCTCCAATGAAAATGCTGTGGATGTCGGAGATATGGGTAGTTCACCTGGTGAAGGAGTGAACGTGGGCTGTTTAGCTTTCAGAGGTTCAGAAGATGTTATCGAATGTCTTTTCTTTCGGTCTTTTTCGATGTCTAGCTTTCATCTGTGATGGGTTTTATTCGGTTTTGTGATACATGACCTCTATAGCTTATATTTTGGCAATCTTAGGGTGCGTTCCTACTTTGCGTCAGCGTTTTGAACATGCGGCATCGTGTCGACTACCTTAGATAGTAAAGGTGTCGATCTAGGGTTTGCTGGCGTACGCTCAGAGCGCTGAAGCGAAGTATGAACGCTTTACCTCTTGTTACTTTTTCGTGTACACTATCTTTGATCTGATTGCTAACTTCCATGGTATTCCATGCCATTGATGGGTGCAGATAGGTGAACCTAGAGGAAATGCTATTTTCTTATTTTTGTATATCTATGAAATCAATAAAACGTTCTTTCTTCGTCGATACCAAACTACTAATGGCAAATGATCCAACTTTGTTTCATCTAGTGTGCTTTAGCTCAGACTTACCAGCGACAGTGCGTAGGGGTGGAGTTGAAGCTCGGCCATGCGTCTGGGTCCCTCTCAGAGGCGCCCTCTTCTTCGACATAATTTTAGGCTCATATAATCTTGTAAAGGCGACATTTCTTCACAGGGTATAAGCTGGTTCGGGATAAGGATAAAGAAGTGCTGCCGAGTGCTCCCCCTCCTTAACCTACGTAGCGCTGTTACAATTGGTCTTTCAGAGTATCTTTTTTGTTGGTATGTTAAGTAGCAGTAATGGAATCTTCTCGACTAGAAATTCTATTATCATTGTGGCTATTCTCGGTTTGTTTTCGCTGAAAATGCTGTGTGCTAATTGGGTGAGTTGTTTAGGTTGCAGCAGTGGTTATTTTCAAAAGAAACGGACAATTTACGCTAGGAAGGGCCAGTTACACATTTCGCATGTGTTCGAGCAGTAGTTTTCACCCCTCTTCAGAACGCGTGCATTTTATTCGATTCTATCGCGTGATCCGAACGCCCGAGAGACCCGATCACGCGAACCAAGCGATTGAAGTCAGTTTTTATTTCACCGTGAACCTAATAGTAGCAGTTCTAGTCGTGGTTGTCCTTCATGAACCCCATTAAATAACCTAGACACCGAACGCAAAGGGTGCTGAGGAAATAACCAAGGGTCCTCGACACCTTTGAAACCGAAGGTATCCTATATGGCCCGTTGGTACTCTGCCAACTTCTTTTATCCATAAACTACAGTCGTTATGCGGAGGTGTTATGATATGTCGTAGTCCAGTATTTGAATCCAGACTAATCAAGAAAAACTTCTTTCCAGCGACCTCTTAAGTTGAGCTTTAGTTTTTTGAGTACTCGTAGCTGTCATATGGATCATCTCAATCCGGCGCAGTTCGGCGACGAGGTGGCATTTTGCTGCCCATCGATGAGTGGACCCATCTAGATAGCCTTTCTTGAGTCGACACGTCTTACCATGGTGGCTAGAAGAGCTCCAGCTTTACACGAGTTCACAAGTTTCACAAGAGTGATACTTGTACCGGAAGTAGTGAAACAGTGGAAGGCAAAATGCCCTCCCCGTCGTCGAACCGCGCCTCTCAATCCATTCTGCTTCGTTACCTATTCTGCTTTCTGAATTCACTTTCTTCTCTATTGCAACAACTTTTCATCCCTATTGACTGTACTGGTGACTGTACTGGTTTCCAGGTAAATGATGGGAAAGGTTATGAAGTGGGAAACAGACGACGTTTTGTGTCAACTTTAAGGCTGGAAAATAG
>MU916493.1:1226-14042 GCA_036418165.1 Cooperia oncophora | reverse complement strand
TTAGGCTTCTCATCTCGTGGGCTTCCGATTTTCCTCTTGAGAACACACAAATAAAAGCAGAACCAAATAATTTCAGTGATTGGTTCTTATGTTAAAGTGATTAGTTGAAGATAAATCCCGCAATCCGTCTACAGTCAAAAGCGTTGACGGAAGCGAACGGGACGGTATCAGTGGGAGCGGGGCGGGTCGCTTCCGGATATTAGAGATACTAATAGTGATATTCGGGGTGTAGGACGGTTGTGCAGTCCACTTTTTCGCACACTGAATGAATATTGAGTTTCAAACCGATGATCAAGTGTGAAAAAAAAACATAATGGAGGCCTTGCCTCAAGTTAAAACTAAACTTTTTTTGCAGTTTATAAACAACCAGTCGGATCGCACGGCTCACGCCGTGCTCTCCTCCTTCTCTTGAGCTCGGCTTCGCCGAGCTGGCCTGGCTTCGCCAGGCGGCTCCATAATTTTAACGGAAATTTTTCGGTAGTGGGCTGCTCATAAGGCGCTGTAGTGATCGAATCGTAACAGACAGAGCAAGGCTTACGATCCCGCACAACTCAGCACGCGCTTCTATTTACAGCGGCGGTGTATGATTATGTATGTGATTTATGTATTCTAATGGCGTCGTGGTGTGGACGCCATTAGAATACATAAATCTGTAGATAGATACAATATGTAGTCGGCCAATACAGCGCAATATGAATGCTCAGTGAAATAGCAGATTTCGTTTCCATTACTTGCACCGGAATGCCTACCGACGACCCCCCCCCCGCTCGTCGACATCGACATTATATAGTAGGATGAGTTCATTTTCTAAGGCTATCAGGGAAGTGATGGCTGAAGGAAAAGTATGCACACTGAGCCTTTGATACTTGGGGTATAGTGATAAGAGAGGTAATGATAATGACCCCTTATCGTTTCTTATCGATTGATAAGATCCTGTCACCCGTCATCAATGTCCCTATCACTGAAACTCTATAATTTGGTAGTGTAAAGGCTCCAGCAATTTGACTGAACAGCATTGGCAACGTTCCTTATCAGCCCCTATCAGCTGTTATCACCCCCATCTCCAACTCTATATCATTTTCTGAAATTAATGCCTAGCTGATGCTGTGTTCCGCGTTATGAGTATGGTGACCTTACCATTCTAACTCCCCTTATCAAATCCTATCAGCTGCTATCATTCCCTGTCACCCATCAATAATGTTCCTGTCTCACGTCCTATATCATACCTTGGAACCAATGTCCCACTGTTACTGTGTCCCGCACTATGGGCTCGGTCACCCTCCCCTTCTAAGGCCCCTTATCGAATCTTATCAGGTGCTATCACATTCTATCACCCACCAAAAGTGTTCCCGTCCTGCCACGTATATCACTTCTTGGAACTGTCGTCCTATCTTTTCTGCGACGCTCGCTATGAATTTCGTGACAGACAGACAGACGCACACAAACACACACACACACACACACTTACAGACATACTTAGCGGATTATACATAGTAGGATACCCGGTCTAATGGAGGTTAGCGGATTATACATAGTAGGATACCCGGTCTAATGGAGGTTGTTTCATTTCTCTAAATTCACGCATGCGCCAGTGCATTGGTTGCAACTACTTGCCGAGTTGCTATTTCATTTTGTGTTAACAACTGGCGTTTTGCTTGTCATCTAAGGTTGCCGCTCATGTAAGCTCATGCAAAAGCCAGATCTCAGGTGGGGAACTGAACTGCAAATATTTGCTTTTTGATCAATTTCAATCAGTTCATACTTTTGATATACTCTATCGATGTCACCACATAACATAAGAAAGACAATAACACCGTTTCTTGCCCTATAATATGCAGTGATTCTTTTGTTGCCGCGAAAAACCATCGCTCTAGACTGGCACCACAAAATGGATTGGCTCGCGACTCTGCTAGCAAGTTGATCCCTTCTTCTTCATATTATCGCTTTCACTGATCTTTTCGCCTTCACAGTTATGTTTGAAAGCTTCAAAGGCTCCCTATCTTACCCCCTCCTCACTAATCCCACCAACCCTCGCTATCCCCCTTCCACGTCTACTCGTCTCGTCCCATACCTTGACTACGGTGGCCCATGCACGTTTTCACGTCCAGCTGTAGCTCATGTATCTCATGCACCACGTTGCTCTCTTATATAGCGAAGGTTGTAATCTGAGAACATCATCTCGAAGTGATACTATTACAGGATTTTACCCATGTTACATCCCACCTACCCACACCGTGTTCCCATCCCGTTCTCCCGTCCCCTTCCCCACCCTGGCTCCTGAGCGTGTTCGCGTCCGGCTGCCATGTGAGCAGCTCATGCAGTGACCTGGAGTGCAATGCATACTTCCTCTTACTATAGTGGTTGATTTTTAATCACGAAACTAAAAACATAGCTTCAAAGTGATACCATAACATGGACTTTATTCGTGACCCTGCTAGCGGTTGATCCCTCTCATCACCTTATCGCTTTCGTGGTGCTTTTGTTTTCACAGCTATAGTGCTCATCTAATTCAGCAAAATCTGGGCACCCCCATGATACCCCCTCACTCATCCCACCTACCCTCATCCTCTCCCCATCCCGCTCCCCGACCCCTTCCCACCCTGGCCCCTGCACGTGCTCGCGTCCGGCTGCCACGCGAGCAGCCAGTGCAATGGCTCGGAGTGCACCAAGTGGTTGTCTTATATAGTGGAGTTATCGCAATCAAAACAACGCTTTGATACATCTGCACCAACTTGTGTAAAGATTGGCTAGCGGTCGTTTTCTCTTTTCACTGACCTGTTTAATCCCGTGAAGCATTTTGCGGACGGACAGACATACAAACATACTTACTTACTTACATACATACATACCGACAAACCGACACACAAAGTTCTGCTTTATAGAATGTAAGGATAACTAAACAGATCACTTGCCTGGAAGCAGGTCAACATTTAATGTGACCGTCAGCACTTTTAATTATCTTAAATCTTATTCATTATCCTCACACCTGACAAAAAGGTCATCGCTAAGATGATATTGGATGAACTCTTCGATTAGTCAAGGCCCTCAGTTGTCTGCACCCGATCCATCGTTATACTGGGCAGTTTACTTCAAATGTTTCCCCCACCCTTTACACCACCATCGCTCTACATAACCGATTCACCGATTTTCGCAGGTTATGATCCAACCGCAAAATCGCGTTGCAAACAGTCCTGAAGCACTTATTCAGCAGTAATACAGCGAGAAGAAGGGCAGATAGCGCAAATTCAACAAGAAACTGTGCTTTGAAGGCGCATTTAAGTTGGCGAATGACTATCCTTACGATGACACAGAAGGCTTTACGAGCTTTTGAGTGGCTCGGAATATTGCCCAAGGGTGACCCATCTAGAATATCTTCTGAACTGGCGAGTCTTCAGGAAAGAGTGCTTTGGAGAGAGGGAGTATTGGGCGTTCTGATGGCGTATTAAATATTGCAAAAGATTGAGTTCGAAAGAAATTATTCTGCAGCATCGTACAACTGCTCGCGAATTTATCCCTAACGCGTCCGTAACCCATCCGAAATATTTCACGATTAGGCGATCAGGGGAAGATTCAGCTTGGAGTAGGTAGAAAACGCAACAGTGCGCAACGAGACATTGCTTCAAAACGCTGATTTCCATTTCTCAAAAGCTCCACATCAAAGAAAGCTATCGCTCCTAGAGGAAGCCCCGTGGTTTCCACTCGGCCAACAGATCTGCTCCACTACTAAGTTCCCATGGAATCTAAGCAAACGTTTGCGAGTAGTTACGTATCTAATCCCTCTCAAACAATTAGACAGTAAGAGACAGTAAAGGAGGAGAGTCGTACCAGGACCCTTCTCCGGGGAGGGGAGGGTTCGTACTGACACTGCCATTTCTCACAGCGCGATGCTGTACCGTGATTTGGATTTTGTAAATGTGCGTGGATTTTGTTTTTTGTTGTAAATTTTGTAAATGGTGCCTTCTTGGGATCGATTGTCTGCAGAACCTACACACCAAGTTCAGAACATCTCCCATGGAGTGGAGATGATGCTAATGAGAATGTGTAAGCCTTGAACGACATCTAAAATTTTCCCATTTGGCATGAATTTCTGTGAATAAGCTTTCAGCTGGATTCAATATAACATTCCTGAGGTCAAAAATGAAACCATCGATTCGCTTGAATCATTATAGCCATTTCCTAGTTTGTCGAACGTATACATCAAAAAGATTTATGTGGTTTAGGCTTTTTAATGATATATAGAAAAGAGAAGTTGTAGATACTCAATTTCGCGACCTGACACTCCAATCTGAGCACTCAAAGATTAGCGGAAAAAGAATCTTCAAGAATCAGGAGCACTATCTGATAGGGTGAGCAGTCCTTTGCGAAACAGTATGAAACTGAGCGGAAAAATTTCTCACCCTGAGCGTGAAATTTTGATTGGGAGAAGAACGCCATTTTTGTGGGTCAACCCGATACATACTGTCTTGAGCTCCTTGGATCTCGCTCTGTTTCAACACATTGCGGACCGCCGTACTGAGCGCATCTCGCGATTATTTCCTCATTTTTCATGAGTTTTATCGGATATTTCCTGCTTCTTTTCAATTGTTGATGAAGAGTAGGACCTTCCGTACCCGGGAACATGTTTTGGCAACACTAGAACATGAAAGACATGTCAAACTTATCGAATAAAATACCGCACAGGTGCAAAATCGTGACACACCATGTGTGTCACGCGGTCCGGAACGTGTTAAACACTATACCTAAAGCTACTACTACATATGATCCGGTAAGTATGTCTGTCTGTCTGTCTGTCACGAAATTCCAAGCGACCGTCCCAGTAGCTGTGGGAAGTTGATTCCAAAGAGTGATGTAGGAGCTGTGACAGGAACATTATTGGTGGGTGACAGATAGATACTAGTATGGTATAGGGTAAAAGGAAAGGAAGATTAATGGTGAGCAACAATCAGACCTCTTATCTGCTGATAAGATCTGATGAGAGGCGTCAGAGAGGGAGGGTCATCGAGTCTACAGCACCAGTCACAGCAATAGTGGGACGTTAGTTCCAAGGTATGGTATAGGGTAAAAGGGGAGGAAGATTATTGGTGGGTGACAAGCAGCTGATAAGAGTTGATGATGGGAGTTATAATGGGAAGGCCACCATATTCACAACGCGGGGCGTTGATTCCAGCAAGTGATATAAAGGGGTAGATGAGGAAGTCGATGGTGGGTGACAGACTGTGAATAACAACTAATAAGGAACGTTGCTGTGGAGTGGGGGATGTAGTTTGCCTGAAACAGGAAACTCAGAGGAAATCAAGACCAATAAGTCTGTTTAATGTAATGCCTAATTTAAAGTGCGCCGTGTTAAAGAGAAGGAGGTGAGCTCGGCGTCAGCTTGGCGGTCCGACTGGTCTTGCTGGTAAGGCTGCGTTTATACTTTGCGGCAGCGTAGCGTAGCGCTTCCAGCGTACGCCAGCGGCAGTGTCGGGGAAAGGATAGATATCGATCTAGCGTTCCCAGCGTGCGCTACGCCGCTAGCGCACGCTGGCGTAGCGAGGGCACGGAGAAGCATAGCTATCGATCTAGCTTCACCAGCGTTTCTCCAGCGTTTTCCCAGCGCTTGCAGCGACGGGCTAGAGAGGGGCTAGAGAGTATTGAAGGTAGGAGAGTATTTTGTACTCTCCTACTTTCAATACTCTCTAGCCCCTGTCTAGCCCCGTCGCTGCAAGCGCTAGCGGGGCTAGAGAGTATTGAAAGTAGGAGAGTACAAAATACTCTCCTACCTTCAATACTCTCTAGCCCCTCTCTAGCCCCGTCGCTGCAAGCGCTGGGAAAACGCTGGAGAAACGCTGGTGAAGCTAGATCGATAGCTATGCTTCCCGTGCCCTCGCTACGCCAGCGTGCGCTAGCGGCACGCTAGCGTACGCTGGTGACGCTGGGAACGCTAGATCGATATCTATCCTTTCCCCGACACTGCCGCTGGCGTACGCTGGAAGCGCTACGCTACGCTGCCGCAAAGTATAACGCGCAGAATATTGAACAGTAAACATTAGTAACGTGATGACGAACGTACATATCGTCGTCGTCGGGACCGTCAGGTACGAATGTGAAGATGTACGTGGTTGTCGGAGTTATCGTGGTGATTCCCGTAGTTGACCTAGAAAGCGACAAATAAAATGGCGGCAATATGATTTTTATTTGCAATTTGTAATCTTTGGAAATAAGAGATGAAGACGTTTGGAAGTTGTTTTTGGCTTAGTGACTGCTTTTAGCATTGCAATGCACGCTACGAACGTTACCACAGGAGTGTTGAGTTATAGGCAAAAATCAGACCTTGAACGGGACTCGAACCCGCAATTCCCGCTTACCTGGCGGGTTGCGTTATCCATTACGCTGCAGGAGCCACTCTTACCCTCTCATGGTCAGCTCAAAAGCTTTTTGTGCACTGCCTTCCAGCACTCACATGTCTAACGTGTTGGCCGATATCGGCAGGCCCGGTAAGCGGCAGATGCGGGTTCAAATTCTCATTGAGGCCTGACCTTTACCCACAAGTCGGTACCACACTAACTAGGAGAAGGTCAACAGGTCAGCCTGGCCATTTCCAATGAACTGCACACCGTTGTACGCGTCTTGGGACAGTGAACTCAAATCTACGTTTAGAATTTGCGGAACGATTTTCTGAGCGGAGTTATGGAGGGTCTTATCCCCGCGTGGTCGTTTCACATGCTATCGCGAGGAAACGTGGAAGCGTCTTGACATTTATGTATGGAGTCATGCTGAAACGTGGGGTGACGGATTATTGGTACGACCAGCCTAATTTAGAGGTAGCTGGCACCCGGCAGCAGACAGCCTTAATGAGGTGCGAAGACTTGGTGTCTATCTGCGAGATGACCTCATTAACGAGAGGAGGCTTAGAGGTCATCCTGTCACCCACATTCCTTCACAACGAAAGCAGAAAATCAATAAATCGAGGAAAGCAACCAGTAAAATGCAGATTCTCTTGGAAAAAAATGTTGTGGAGAGAACATATTGGTATTGTACACTTCAAATGCATTAGTTACAGTGAGTAACCAGGAAAGTATGGGACCTCTGGTATTCAGGATTTTCATTTTCAAATACCACTAAATAGCGTCTGAAAGTCGGAAAATGAACATTACACTAAAAGGGTTCAGCCCACCGAAACAAATACACTTATTTGTTTTCAACAAACTCTTCACTTCTGCAAATTGCTAATATGCTGCTGCCCTCATTACGGCGAATTCGTAGAGGGGTGACCTTCTCACACCTCTTTGAAGATGACCGACTATTACCTCCATGAACTTCAAAGACCTCTAGTCAAACACAACACCTCTGTGAGAGGTCATTTACTGGTATATAAAGCTAACATGATATGTGTTCTCACGCAACTAATAAAGTTGTATTCGCGTATTGTATTTATCGCCATCGTTCAGCGCCTGGATCGTACAACGTAAATCATGTCTTCTCCTGGGCTTCGTACACCTACCTGGGACATCATACACCCCTTCATCTATACGGACTGGAATGACATCTTCGAACTGGAATCCCTTAACCATTTGTATGTATTCCCCACTTCACGTGCACCGCTTCGCTATTGTTTCAATTTTCCAGATTCAATATCATATACCAACGAGGACCTTCTCAAGACGAAATAGAATTGTACTGCAGGAGAATGTCACATTATGTGACTGACAAACCTAATTAACAGCACTTGAGTTTTTGTTTTACCCTGTTTATAAATGATGAACGAATAAGTATATTTTTCTATGGAAGGCTATTTCAATAAATATTTCATTAATATTATTTCTAAAATTATTATCTTTCTGCTTTCGTTGTGAAGAAATGTGGATGACAGGATGACCTCTGAGTCCTCTCTCCTTAATGAGGTCGCTTCGCAGATAGACACCAAGTCTTCGGCACTCATTAAAGCCGTCTGCTGCCAGGTGCCAGCTACCTCTTAATTGCGGGTGGTCGTACCAATAATGGCTAACCCGAAACGTGGTAGTGGAACGCAACGGGTAGGGAGCGGGTTTCTTAGGCGAGACGTCGTAGGATCGGTTTTGGGGCAGATCTTTTTGCATTTGTCCAGGAACATAGCCGACAAAGCTTCTGACATCTCTGATCGCCTGCACTGCCTTATAAGGGAACCTGCAATCAGTTTTTTTTTCGAAAGTGTAGACCCATTGTGAGCTGGAAAGAAGTGTTTCGGCTTGTACCCCTCGTAACACGTGTCACAAGGGTTTTTGCAATGAAATACCATCATATTCATGTTCAGCGGGTTAAATTACCCCTGGGGACAAGTTTCTAGCCGAATCTGATATTTCGAGCTCACTTGGAAAATGTGGGCTGTTCCATGGGTAATCAGCAGCAGATTGGAGCTCACCTACCATCGATGACTGGTCTCCGAATGGGATTTTCTCCCGATAGTCAAGAAAATGATGCAGGCAGCACAAATAAGTAAGCGAGGTACTAGCGTTTGTGAAAAGTCATGACTGAAGAGTCATTTCAGTTCGAAGACCAGTCATCACCAGTATGCTAGTCATAGTATCGCTATCTATTGGCTATCAGTCAGCCATGACTATCCATACCCCGTTTTTTCGAAGTTGAGTCAGAAGCTCAGATTTTGCTAAGGTGGCGTCCCTAGGGGTTATTTGACCCCCTTGAACACGAAACATGATACCTGCTTTGCGCGAAGAGCGCTGTGAGTCGCGCTACCGGTGCCAACGCTTCGGTGCCAGCGCGCCCGTAAGAAGAAAAACAGTAAAGAAAAACCTCAATAACTCCGCTCAGAGAATCGTTCCGCAGATTTTGAAGATAGTTTTGAGTTCACCGTCTCAAGACGGGTACAACGATGTGCATCTCATTGCAAATGGCCAGGCTGACCTGTTGACCTTTCCTGGTAAGAACTGAATTCTCAAAGGTGTTTACCCATATTCTCCAAGGATTCTCGTAGCGTTGTTCGGCATCAGACCTGAAAAAGCCTCCTTTAGCAATAAATATTCCATGAGCACGTAAAAAAGTACCTGAGCGCATCCATTTCACGGCCATTTCCGTGGCTTTCCTCTCTGCGAAGGATGAGCTAGGTTTTATGAATGCCTGTGAGAAACAAAATGCAGCTTTTACTACCGTACAGCCAGTATAATCCCATTAATTTGAAGTTGATAGGTCAACTTTTCATGAGTATTCACTGCCTACCATGGCTAGGGCTACTCCAGAATTACTAAGCCCTCTGGGCATTTGTTAGGTGACTTCAAATTTCTCATGTAGAAATGAACACGTTTTTTTTCGAATTAATTTGACCAACAGAGACATCATTCGAGGACAACTTTCCGCCGTTCCGCAAATATAAAACTATTCAGAAAAACTTTTCATTTCTTGTCATATATAGGTACATTTTCGATGTAAGGACATGCATAAGTTTAAGTTGCGTTCATACTTTGCGGCAGCGTCCACCAGCGTTTGAGCGTCTGTCAGCATGCAACCAGGAAAGTACAGATGTCGATATAGCGTCCGTCAGCGACCATTAGGATCTCGAGGGACTAAAAAAGTTTGGATATCGATCCAGCTCTACCAACGTCTATCAGCACTACCACGAGTACGGTATTGTGTAGTAGTACGATATTGTGTAGCGGTTGCACACCTACAACTTCACGCCGCCTAGATCCAGCTGTGTCCTCTCTACTACTCCTCCATACTCTACCAGGAGTAGTTGTATCCTCCTACTTGCCTCTCCAAACACTACTCCTGGTCACAAGTGGACGCTGGCAGACTCTGGTAGACGCTGGATCGATGTCCATACTTTTCCAGTTTTCTCGAGACGCTGATGGTCGCTGGTGGACGCTGCCACAATGTATGAAAGTAGTCTCATCCGTAGAGGTTACGTGACATGTGTTGAACTTTTGTGCATGGTCCTGTTGCGGAACGATGCAACGCAGGCAGATAGAAGCAGCGGATTGCCAACACACCGAAATGTGCACGGGAGAAGAAAGGCAAGCGGAGATGAGGGGTTTCGAAGGGGAAGAGACTCCACGTGTGGCATTAATCATTTAATGATGATGGCCGGTGGAAGGCTGGTCACAGTTGTGCGGTTACAGGGACCATAGAATTCCGCACGGACGGGAGAGTGCAGAGAATAACAGATGGTTGACGCATTCAACGCAGCCGGCAAAAGTGTCCCTTCGCCCGCGAATGGGTACGGCATCGAAATGAGCGGGTAGAGAAGCAGAAAACGCTCAGCCACAGCATCTGCATCCCTCGTTGTTAAACTAACTCCACCGTTGCTAGAACAAGTCATCAAAACTGGTACTAGGCCTAAAAAAAAAAAGATAAAGAAACAGATCTTTCAATAAGAATGTGAACACTCCAAAGGCATTCAGAGCTTCTGAAAAGTCGTCGAGCGCTGTCAAATTCGTGCGCTGTTGGAGGGAGTCTTATTGGGGAGGAGTTCTAGGCTGTTTTTCCCTTCGTTTTCCTCACGGGGCGGAGGGGTGGGGCGTGAACGTTGCAACTGTGGTTCGCGTGATGAGCGCCATATCTGTCATCTTGTCATCCTACATCGTGCCTTTGATTGGTTGAGACTTTCTCGCACATGCATTCTCTGGTTGCTACGCAGCCAAGCAAGATAGTCAATCTGCGTGCAACTTTGTCCTGTGCTACTGTAAGAAGCGTGGGCAGATCTGGAGCCGTGCAGGTCCGCAGCAGCAGAAATATGTTTTTCGTCCTTCAAAAGTTGCAGAAAGGATATCGGGGTCTAGGTGAGGAAGGGTATTAATTGGCTTTCCATCCGACGTTCACAGTTGCAGGAAGTGCGTCAGTGCCGAGGTCCTGCAGTGAGCAACATGAACGGCAAGCTGTATATCGCGGAAATATAGAGAACAACCAATCAAGAGAGGCACAGACAAGTAGCCCGTTGACTTGGCAAGGTAAATACGTGATAGTGTGGCGTGTCACGTGCTGCGTGCATAGCATGCAAGTGAAGCCGAAAACGCGTCCCATAGGCCTTTCAAAGTCCAAATTCAACTTTGTGGGTGCGAACAATCCTACATTATACAGAGATCTCAGCAGCTTTTGAGTAAGGCCGAAGGCAGATCACGCTCACCACCAGCTCAATCGATTACATCATTGCACTAACAACTGTTTGAGGAGTCAGTGGCTTTGTTAACGGTATTAATAAGGTAGGCAAGCAGCAAAGAGTAAGCAAGTAACAAGTAGCAAGTAAGAGTAAGCAAAGAGAATAAGGTAGGCAAGCAGCAAAAATCACCTCAAAAGTCTCCGGCTGTGTTGCACAGGTTATGGAGCTGTTACACAAACATGCAATTTTCCCACTTCGTGATGCTGATAAAGCTGAAAATGAAAGTTGCCTCGGGTTGGTTATTAAGCTAAATGGTCCACAAACTAGGGCTCAAAACATTTTTGCGCGTCATGTATGGTTGAAGGCAAACTTTTACGATAGGGCCTCGAAAAGTTCGCGGGTAGACGGGTTGAGGAACCGAAGCGCATGTGCTAGTGAAAAAAAACTGGAGGCGGCATTCCAAAGAGAGACTTGACCAGAGCATCGAGAGAGCATGCAAACGAGCAGGACAGCAGATACGACAGCTAGCAAGGCGACAGTCACGTGAGCCAACTTGCGTTTTAAGGCACGGTTCGCCAGAAACTAAGGTCGGACCTCTAAAATGGCATGTTGGCCAAGCAGACGACCGCAGAGGCTAGATTTGCATTCAAAGGGTGAAACTGGGGAGCAAAGCGGTGGGCGCTCACTTTTTTTAGGCCCAGGAGCGCTCAAATAGGCCCTTCCCGGCCCATGTCATTGTCCTCTCTTGCCCACCGCTTTCCGGTCTCTTCTGTCAGAACAACGTCGTCTTTTGCATATTCCTACTGTCATGACCATCTGTGCTCGTCCGTTGATCACGATGAATTGCAATGAAGAGGGTCTTATTGCGGTCGGTTTTTGAGCTTTATTCTTCTTCACTAAGTCAACTAGCACACATTCTATTTTTGAAGTGTATTACCCATGACGCGCAGTCGTTCGATATGACTTCCAGGTCCGCTCTTCTTGCAATTTTAACGCTTATACAAATGGCGTCGTGCTGCAAAGCGAACTGATCATTGTACGCGATGTACTTTTCGAAGAATAAAGCCAGTGACTGTAGGAAGTGTGCAGTGTCTTCTTTCTTGCACAACGTGGCCGCTTCGGATTAGCGAAAGACGTACTTTTCTACAGCTTGAAGATGAGTGGCAAAACGGTTAGGGGTGCACCACGAAGGTCAATACCCGCTCACGGATGCCAGTTCCTTCCCTCTTGGGTTAGTTCCAGGAACGCTACGCTGTAGTGCTGTCTTGCTCGCTTCTATCTGATCATTTTGTTGTCTGTTTCTCTGTTCCATGCTCAGTGCTTTCGAAAGAATCGCAGTATACGACGGAGACAATCTTTTGGAAGAGGGGGAGGGTGGAGAAAAACATGATAATTTTTCACTTCCCGATGATGTGCCCTGAGCGCGTTCCATAATTTGATGGCCAGCTTCTACACGATATGTAATTCCCATGGAGTGATCAAAGCAAGTATGACGAAGAAATGCAAACCATAGCAGTAATTTTTGATCGCAGAGCTCAAAATCTTACTTTCATCGTCAGTAATATTCAGATACCCTGAACTCGCATCATTGCCAGTTACGTCATAAAAGTCGCAGCCCATCTTGAAAGGGTTTTTAATCTGTAATATAGAGATCTGAAACCAAAAACCCTGAAAACCGCTAACATCTACAGATTGGAGTAAGGACGGGACCAAGCAGCGAAGGACGTTGAGCAGTACTTGTGCGTAGA
>MU916492.1:0-12282 GCA_036418165.1 Cooperia oncophora | reverse complement strand
GCCAAGATATCGCTTTCCTGGCACAGAACAAGCAGGTCCGGCGAACTCGAACAGTCAGGCTGCCCAGAGGTCTTGCTCAGGATGTTCTCCATTAGTTGCTTTTGTTTTTTCTTTTCTGGAGAGCCAGTTAGCGACTGTACGGTTCGTAAAGTGAACCACACTGTGCAGTCGCGAGGTTCTGTCTTCAGGAAGTACCCTTATGAGCGAAGTGTGTTTTTGTTTTGATGCCTCCCCTCGTAGTTCATGGAAGAAGCCCCTTTGGAAAAAGTGTCTTGCATACAAGGAGCTGGATTCTGATCAAGCAACCTCCAGCACCACTATGTAGTACAGAAAGGAGCAGTAGGAAGCCCTGTGTATGCCCATAATGAAACGATGTCACTGGCCTTCGGTAAGATTTGGTGTTGAGGTCGAGGGCAGGGACTGTCTTGAAAGTTAATCCGCACGGAGTGATGGAGTATGTGGATACTCTGAACATGAGCAATGGACACTTGCCTCAGTCCATGTATATTCACAAGTCGTCAAACCCGAGTACGTGGGATAATAGGGTGGCTTACGTCCAACCACTTTCAGAGTGGACTCATGGAAATCAAATCGTGAACCATAACGCGTTGCTCAAAGAGCTAGATGACTGGCCTCATCCACCATAATAGACTTTTTCTACGAGCCTCAGCGCATATGGCTCAATCGTGGGAATTGAACAGCTGTTGATGACGGATTATTGTAGGCTTTGTTGAGCTGGACGAGGATGAGTGATGGTTTCACCTCCTCGTGACCGTGCACGCGAGGTGGCATGACTACTCTTCAGCGTGCATTCGTGTGCTTACAGAGGAACAACTCACGACTGGCACACGATGCCATGTTCTCACCTACCTTGCCTCTTGTGCGAAGTACAAAACAGAATGTGCTTGTATTGCAGATCTATGGCAAGAATTAAAAAAACACTAAACCTGCAGAAAGTGCAAAGAAAAAGTCATTAAGCAATAAAGTCATTGCCTCACTGATATGTATTTTCCGCTGCGCCTCACTCCAACGTAATGGCTGAATTTATGACAGAGTTTCCTTGACAAAGAAGGCCAGAGGAGGAGACTAAAAAGATCTCGTAGGATACCAGTGCTAACTCAAGGTGCATTTTGTGGAAAGGACATGGAAAAGTACAGAAACTTTTCTAGGTTTCCTTTTTTGCGATTTCTTCCTTAACATACATGATGTACCGCCTCTGAGTGTCAAATTGTTCAGGAAGTAAACATAAGACATCGACTCCAAGCCTCTATAAATGAAGAGTCTCATGAATTCAAACTGTATTTAACATTGTAAAACGAAAAACTTTGTGGCAAGTGAACGTGAGCACAGCATTGTCTGTACCACTTAAAGGCACATGGCACGGTAATTTTGCACTTGGTGCTAGCGAGGTGCTATAGGTGAGGAAAATTAGCGAAAGAGACGAACTGAAACGGTCAAAAACCTCGAAGAAAAGCCTTCGTTCCTAATGACTCGAAAGGTGAATTTCGGATTTTCTGCACGCATCGCTGGCCAGTCCTATGGAGAACGGATGCACGTATGAATCCATAAACCCATGCAGCACCGCGGTCGCTTCAGATAAGCCGTTTGCTTCATATTTTACTTCGCAAATAGAGCAATATGGGCATCAGGTTCGGTCGTACATTTGTGGGCGGGCGGGCGCGGTGGGCGTCCGGGTCGGTATGGTGTATCTTGATAAGGCTTTATAGGAGCGCCTGCTCAGGGGGAGGACTCCCGTCCTGCCAGGCTTATTAATCCTACTCTCTTAGGGATTTATCTTGCCAACTGCCTTTAATTGGTTGGCTAACTGGGGACAGCTCTAGTCACCACGAAATTTATCAACGCGAAGCGTTTGTGCCAGAAGGCAGAAGTCACAAATCTCAGCCATCTGGTCGATGTTTAGCCCAATATTTCGATGCATTTTTCAAAGGCGAGAGTGAATCGTGATTCGAAAGTTACCCTTTATATGATGCTCTATGAAAGCTCGCGCAGCTACAGCCCACCATGTGTTTCGAGAGTAAAGGCAGTTCCCGCGACAGCACATCATAGGTAACACAATTCAAAAATAGGATTGCCATGTGCTGTCTGAGCTACTGAAGAAGAAAACTCGAAAAATTGCTTGGAATAAGACCCTCTTTATTGTAACTGATCGTGATCACCGGACGAGCACAAATGATCGAGATCAATTTTGATTTGAGAAGGGCGACTACACCGAGAAGAAACAGAGAGACCAGAAAACGGCGGACGAGAAAGCACAATGGCACGATGACATGGGCGACGTCGGCCGGCATGGCCCTTTGTGCATTAAACCTGACCACCCTGCTTTTTTTGTCATTTTTCACCTTCTGAATGTAGTACAGCCTCTGCGGTTGCCTGCTTGGTCATAATGCACTTTCAAGACGTTCTAGCCTTAGATTGAGACGGACCGTGCCTTTAAAGGATCATTTCACCACTTCCTTCCTATATGATATTGAGAGGGTTGTAATCCAGTGACTCAAGTGGCGCTTTGGGAACATATTCCCTTGAACGAAAAAATTACTAACCGGATGAAAGGACTGGGTTCTCAGCGCTCCATTCATCTACATATACTTTCGGGCGTTTTATTACACCACTTTGCCTAATGCACGCTTTCGCCGCACGACACGGTAGCTCTCAGTGAACGAAAATTTGTGCGGCATTTGGTACCGCAGATATCGTCGCAAGATATGCTTTCGTCCCCTTCTTCTTCTGGGTTGGCTACCGAAAATGCCCCTGTTCAAGCGCAACCCTAAGCAACTTTTCAAACCGGTGTTGTGCTGCATTTCTCTCTAGCCAATGGAGAGTCCTGCTGCACCGCGCGTACATTGCCCTGAAGCGCCCTGTTGCTGCATACACCTCACCATGCAGCAATGGGAGGCTCCAAATGGTTTTCACTACGGCAGCTAAAGAAAGATAGTTACTGTTCACGACATTTCTGTCAACGGCCGCCATGGACCTTTCATCCAGCTACTTTAGCGGTCGGATGTGATGCCATTACTGATAAGGTGGTGAGAATAAGTTCCACTCAAAGTATAGAAAATAACTTTGGCGGTGGTTATGATCGATACTGCCATGTTTTCAAGCATGACGGATTTCCCGATACACTATATTTGCCGCTTTCATCCCTTATCAGTTGCTGTCACAAACAATCAGTGTACTTGTCCCATCCCCTATATCCCCCTATATCCCCCATGCCTGGGTCTAACTCTTCACGGTTGCTGCGGCGCGTGGATCTAGATTCGCAGATAATCGCTTTTTAACATCAGCCCTTATCGGTTGTTACCACCTCCTGTCACCGACCATCAGTGTTACCGTACCATCTTCGAAATTATCCCTCGGAACCAACGCCTCACTGTTGCTGCGACGGGTGCAATGATTTCTTGAAAGGGAGACCCAATACACCCACAAACAAGCACACAATTGCTCGCGCCTCTTCACTCGCACCCTCACACTCACATTTTCAGACAGCGCATTATGGTGGCGGATATATAGTAGGATATGCTTGTTGCATGCACTATATTGCATGTCCTGTGCGGCAAGTATAGCCTATCTGCGAGGGGAAAGAGGAGCGTTCCTAAGTAGTCGGCTGCGAGGCTCCAAGAAGGAAAGAAGCAAGGAGACGCATAGAATCCATGATGCGGTAGGCGTGGCTGTGCACTTCAGTCAAACGTAGTATAGGCCAGGTTTTCGGGAGTTATTTCAGTTTTGAGACAGATGTATCATGTCTTGTCCAACACAGAACAAGATGACTTATCCCACGAGTGACATATCCTATGCCTGCTACGCCTACTGCGTCTCAGGAATAAGGAGTGTATGAGTAAGAGAGGGGTGTCTGAAACAGAGCGCACCGGGCTCATGTGGAGTCGCCCATTCTCGCCCTCTGCTATGGCGCACATGAATCAGTCGGCAAAACAAAAATTCTTCAAGGCAGTAACATGCTTGAGAGAACAGAAAGCGGGAATCGCATAAAACTAAAAATCACTTACTATTCATAAATACAAAGGAGCTGCCTATTCTACATATTTTCAAATTTCTTTCTTTATTTCTTCTACATATTTTCACCCTCACCCAATACAGTCTAATAAGCAAACTATTCCCAAGTTGACATCATCCCAGCAGATACAATCCTTCTTGCTACATTTCTTTACAAAGACCTCGAATATGACAAGTATATTACCTTCGTAGGAGATTCAGTACAAGCGGAGAAGGAAATATAAGGCGCGATGGAGGGTGTTCATTAGATAAACACATAACATCTGGTATATGCAAGTGGCTGCGTGACCCCGCATTGCCATCAATTAGACCCCATTTAGGCTGAGTGTTTCACTTTCCCAAGACCGGTTTTCTAGCATCAAACTTATTTGGAAAAGCACAAACACCAGTGTACTGACTTGGCACACCACTTGACGACATTAATCACACTTCCATACCTCTCTGCCACCAACGGGGAGGAGAGGGGATGCGTAAAATGTGGCAAAAAAGAAACAAGTTCCTCATGGAGTGCATCCCTACGAGTTAATTCTAATAGGTAAACGAGTGACAGGGTAAGACGTTCTGAGCTTTCACTGACCGTCTAAATTTCGAATAACTCCACAAATGCGAAGGTCCCATCCAGTAACCATGTGCAGGGCACGCCATCGCTGTTTTGAATTCAAAAAAAGGAAGTGTTCCAGAAATATTACCGAAATTAGGCGATTCTAGCCTCTTGCTACACCAAAGACGAAAGGAAATTGGTTAGGGTAGCTGCATATGTAGCTTGTGAATGAAGGTCCTAGCCAAGGAGTAAATGTGATGGGATCTACTGTGCAGAAAATCTACACAATGTGACGACGTGTCCTCTAGTAGTGTGGCTGACGATAAGCTTGACCAACAAGGTCGAGCTATGAGAGACAAATTGCGAATAAAGACGATAGAAAGTATGTTGCCCTGTAATAGCGAAGCGCTGGCTTTCAAAAACCATCCTATGTGCAGCTCAATTGTGGAAACTATGCAAAGACCTCAGCTTAACAAAATTATCGCAAGACTTCTTCTTGAGCACGTGAGGTCACGATTTTTCACACGACGGCATCAGTACAGGAAGGCTTGCTTCAGCTTGAGGAAGCATACTTCAGCATTATTTCACTGCGACATGCATCCTACACTGCTTATCCCTGAGACGGAGTAGGCGTGGCATTTGAACATAGCACAGAATGGTTACTCGTGGGATACTTCAGTTTGAGACAACTGTCATCCTGTTCTGTGTAGACAAAAATACGACAACGACTGTGTCAAGAGAAAATATCTCATGAGAAGCATACACTCCTTCAGGTTAAAAAAATAGTAATTGTTCATTATCCTACTATATATAATCCGCTAAGTTTGTCTGTTGGTGTGTGTGTATGTGTGTGTGTTTGACCGGAAATTCATAACTTCCTTCAAAAGAGGCAGAGCGCTCAAACTGATAAGTGATGTAGGGGGTCGGGCAGGAACACTATTGGTATGGCAGGAACTGATAAGAGCTGATAAGATACCACAGGGGGTCTTAGAAGGGGAGGGTCACCAAATTCATAGCGTCGGCCAGAGTAACGACCGGACGTTGGATCCAAGTAGCAACATAGGGGGCAGGATGGGAACATTATTGGTGGGTGGCAGGAAGTGATAACAGCTGATAAGATACCATGAGGAGCCTTGAAAAGAGTGAGTTACCTAATTCATAACACCGGCCACAGCAGCGATGGGACGTTGATTTCAAGAAGTTAGATAGGGGGCAGGATGGGAACATTATTGGTGGGTGACAGGAAGTGATAACAGCTGATAAGATACCATAAGGAGCCTCAAAAAGAGTGAGTTACCTAATTCATAACACCGGCCACAGCAGCGATGGGACGTTGGTTTCAAGAAGTTAGATAGGGGGCAGGATGGGAACATTATTGGTGGGTGACAGGAAGTGATAACAGCTGATAAGATACCACAAGGGGCCTTAAAAAGGAAGGGTCACCAGCTCCATAGCGCGGACCACAGCGACGACGGGATGTGGGTTCCAAGAAGTTAGATAGGGGGCAGGATGGGAACATTATTGGTGGGTGGCAGGACGTGATAACAGCTGATAAGCTGATAAGCTGTTATCACGTCCTGCCACCCACCAACTGATAAACTTCAGCACCGGTGCCCAAGGAACAATGGTTAGAGGCTTCGTGAGTCAAGTATTCTATCCCTTAGCGATATGGTTACGACCGCTAAGCTCTCGAGTTTCGACGAAAATTAAAAGCCCTGGAAGCTGCTCAACGGAAGTACTAGGATGTGAGAAATGTGAGGATATATCACCATGATATCGATGTTATTACCATCAAAAGTCTTTCAACCGCTAAGCTGTCCTATTTCCAACGGATGGTGAGTGTTTCTTAGAAATGTGATAAGCACCAGACATTAGCAAAAACGTTCATTAAATAGGAGAATCATAATGAAATAGGCCGTATTCTAAAAAATTGTAATCGGGCGAAGTGTTCGGGGTCAATACAGGAATCCTGTCAGCGCAGTACCATTACCATAGGTTCAACCATACGCGCAGTAGTGCGCGTCAGCCAAGCTTGTATTGTTCATAATTTGAAATTACGTGTTACTTAGCTACAAATTGGTTGATTTTTATCTTATTTTTGCAATATTGCAATATTTTGCAATATTAATGGTTAAGTTGAAGCATGCAGCCACGCCTACCCGATCTCAGGGATTCCGAGTATACATATCGCCCTGTGCAGTGTAAAACTCGCAGAAGTTGTAGAGTTCGAAGAAGTGACTGAACTGCCGCAGGACTCGAAACTCATAATTTCCATAGTTCCGGTGGGGTGCAGTGCCTTTGGACAACACGATGACAGGATTCTGAGAGCGGTCTTCCTTTTGTTTTATTTTCTTTGCAGTTCATCCTTTTGCGGGCAGCGCAACAAGGCTTCATGACTTGTGCTGACCCAAAAGCACGATCGATGCAGATTATACGCCAGGAACCTACCCAAATAAAAAAAAACGTTCGAAAAAAGAAAGTCAATTTCAGCGAGAAATGCGATATGCACATACATCCTATACCACGTCCTGTCTGCAGAATGAACCGAGAAATGATAAATACGAGACACTTCAAGGGGAACGACCACAATAATTTGACTATTAAATAGCGGGTAACTAAGCCTTGCAGAAGTTCAGTCTTTCACCCGTTGTGTAGAGTTCGGCGTAAACAGAAAGTCTATATGAAACTGACTCCGCTCCTTCCGGATGAGGCAATGCCCACAGATGTTTGTGACAGCTAAATTACTGCCTGCTTACGCTATAGTCCTTACGGCAGAGAGGCAGAACCTAGCGTTCGTGTTGCAGTGATGGAGCTCACTCTTCCACAGGAAATATACGGCAGAATAAAGGGCCATCTCCATGGATCCTGATCGTTCATTTCCATTTATTTTTCGCCCTCACATCTTTCGGAGCAACTATTTTTTTACTACCAGGCAACCAAATCAGTGCACCCTTGGCGTCTTGGCTGGGGAATCAAAGTAGAGCAAGAGCCACGAGAAACGCCAGACCATCTATGTTGAGAGAAGATCCTAGGCGTGAGTTCTGAAATGTTCTACTGAGCTCTACACCAGGAAAAACACGGGGCGAAAACAGTATAAGCACCGAAATATCAAAGGAAAGAAACTATGAACAGAGTGCTTCCACTCATCCTTCCACTTCCCCGTTTGTGAGAGAATTCCTTGGAAAGGGTGAAGAGCCAATAACGCAATAAACTAGGAAGGACGCCAGTGCGTAAAGGTCATCGAAGATGAGATGTGCCCTGGTGTTCGGCATACTGTTCTCGAATCGGCTTGCGAACAGGAACGTTCTACGAGTTAGTTAAAAAAGGGCATGAAGAACAATTGTTGTGAATCAAAGACCCTCTCTTCAAGAAACCCAAAATTTCCATATAGCGAGAAGCACAGTGTATCTTTACTTTCCCTCCACGACGCCTTCTACAGCGGCAATGTGCGACCCAGCCTCTTCTGTCCTCCGACCGATCTCAACCCCTACTATGGCTGCAAAAACTTCATGTTGGAAATCCAAAAGTATACTGCCCATTGTCGAAGAGGCCATCTTGCGGTAAAATCGTAATATTTCACATTCATGGAGAGACTCGCTACCTCACTTCAGACAGGGTGTGAACAGGAACCACTAGCCGAGAGCAACGCCAACGGAACGAACTCAAATTCCTCAATGGAAAATTAAAGATCCCCACTCCATTCGGTCCAATCGAATCATCTCATGAGTAGAATCTGCAGTATTGTGCAGGCATTTCTAATCATATGGGCCCGAAATCCCAATGTAATGAATTCGCAGAGGTTAGGGTCTAAGCGGGTCACTGCACTCTCGATTAAATGTATCCAGTTGGTTGAACTCGAAGGAAGCCTTCGACTCCGTTGAGACAGAAGCGGTTATCGAAGCCCTGGGCAACCAGGGTATTCCTACTCAGTACATCAGGATTCTTCGTGAGCTCTACAGCAACTTCACGACCAAGATTTCACCATTCTACAAGGAGATCATCATTGATGTGAAGAGAGGGGTCCGACAGGGCGACACCATCTCGCCCAAGCTCCGATTCGCTCTCTCGAGAACGTCATGGAATGGGAAGACATGGGAGTGAAGATCGACGGTCGGCAACTACACCATCTCCGCTTTGCTGACGACATCGTTTTGATAACACCAAACATCGAGCAAGCGGAACGAATGCTGGCTGAATTCGACTGCGTGTGGATGATGAATCGTGCTACTGGTCAGAATCTACACCAAGATCATGTTTCATGAACAAACGGATCGGTTTCTGGCCCCATTCACGCTCAACGGAACGACCATCTCTGAAGCTATGTGTACCTAGGTCGTGAAATCAATATGATGAATGACCTAGCTCCAGAGCTGAGCAGGAGGAAGCGAGCGGCTTGGGGAGCCTTCAAGAACATCGAGGGAGTAGCGAAGAAGACGAAGAACACCAAGCTCCGTGCCCACCTCTTCGATTCCGCGGTCCTTCCTGCCTTGACGTACGCCTCAGAGACTTGGACTCTACGAAAGCAGGATGAGCATGCGGTCGGTGTTATTCAACGCGCCATCGAAAGGGCGATGCTCGGAGTTTCCCGCTACACGCAAGTGAGAGGGAATCCGGAGCTCCGCACTCCGCCAACGATCGAAGATCAGAGACGCCGCCGCATTTGCCAAGGTTTCGAAGATCAGGTGGGCCGGACACGTCATGCGTTTCGAGGACGACCGCTGGACCAGAGCAATCACCGACTGGATTCCACGGGATGTCAAGCGAACGCCTGGAAGACCGCCTACGCGATGGTCAGACTTCTTCGTGAAAGCTCTGAACGAATGGTATGAAGTTCATCGTGTCCCTCGAGCTGAGAGAGTTCATTGGGCAACTCTTGCACGTTGCAGGGACGAATGGAGACGTTACTGGCGCCCGCTCGAGGAACTCGATGATCAACGGGAGCACAGGTGATACAGGTGATCCAGTTGGTTACGCAGGATTAGGTGGGTTAGGATTCGCAAACTGTGGCGCGTCCTGAGTGCATTGCTACCTCATCCCTAGCCTCGCCTCCATATCATGTTCCAGCGAATTCAAGCAATTTTTAGTGACTAAAGCGTCCTTTTAAAGAAATCTCTGCAAACAGCCTCGTGCAGGAAATTCAGGAAAACCAGCTCTCATACCTCCAATATGCTCGTAAACGTTAGGTGGATAGAGCGATAGTCATTCGATGGAGTTATGCCTCATTCGAGAGCTCATGGATGAAATTCCGGCGAGAAAACTGGCAAGGATCCCTACACTTGAAGGCAGTTTCCCGCGATCAAACGTCGCGAAATGCCCTCGTGCATTTGACACTCGGTCACTACTCAGCAGATTGCTACTTTCGTCACTCGAAACGGCGAGATAAAGAAGCTAGAGACGCGTGATTATTGCAACCATTGCAACCACGATTACTTTCACTCTGCAAGACAACGGCTTACAAGCGGATTGCCGGTACATAGCGTTGCCTGGAGCGTCGTAGGGCAATTTACATGTGCTCTTACCGCGAATCGGTTGCACGTGGAACCCTGCTAATTGGGCTTGTCATGATGACCCCGCCCAAGGCGCCAGCCCCATTATTTTGAGGGTCTCTGTTTAGGGTGTTCCCAAGGTTTTTCTTTGATTCTTTCTCGACCCAGGAGTTACTTATGGGCTACTGGATCATGATGAGCACCTACTACTCATAACCCTTGATTGATGTGGCTTTAATATCATGCTTGGAACAGATCCAGAGTCATACTGCACCCAATAGTTCTCTCAGATTAACAAAGCCGTTTGATTTGAGCAGTGCTGCATTGTAACCTTCTGCTACTAACTATACGTGCGCTCCAACTTTCTTCTTTCGTTGGAACAATCGCCAAAGATCACAAAAGTGTCATTTACTACTGAAATGGAATTTTTTCCAAGTTTGACAGAGCTACCAAGAGAACAAGAAAACAGAAAAACGAATGACAAAACTCTAAGAGATGCGCCATGACGAATATTTTTACCGCTAAAATTTGTCTGCAGAAGAAAAGTTAGCAGGCAGCAACCCCACAGCAACAAAAACGGAAAAAACAAGAATCCGTGTTCAGTGAGTTATACATGTTCGGTATGCATGTATGTGGTTCAGAGGTGAGACAGGAAAGCGAGGCTTTTGAACTAGGAAAGTAACTAGTCTAGAAATCCACAGGAGTCACCAGGTACATATCACTACCGTTCAGCCCTTTTCCGTGTTGTTTCGAGGGCAGATAGTGGCACGCTACAGAACTGCGGACCCATTCACCTCGTACACGAGAAGACTGTTCTCGGAAGTTCGATACAATTAGTCATTTCATCGCTTTGAAGATAAACTGTACCCAGTTTATCATGGAAGTTTGACGCTACTACCTATCAAATATGTCGATGGTCCGACAGGCGATTGCAGAAGCTGCACTACACCTAAAATGTGAAAATTCGCAAGAAGCCCTGTGGAAGCTGAACAGTTAGGCCCGTGAACACCGCCTAGGCATATGCCAACCACCGGCGGCCTTTCGCTAGTAACTAGTCCTTCATCTACTAGCTCCACTCCGAATGATAGGAGTGGGGTGATAAGAGAAAAGAGCTGATGTCGTAATGATAACAACAAGTGAGAATTCGTGCAAGCGCGGTATTTTTTCACTGTATGCACGTTCAAATGAGGACCGGCAGAAGTCCTATATAGGTAGCATTTTGCCATCCGCTTTTGTGCTCCATTACTCACGATCTGTGATCATGGACTTGCCTTTAGGCGTTGAAAGGATTAATTTGCATACGAAAATGAATGGAGTGAAAAACAACTGCGAGTCTACTGCATCCAAATTGCCTTCGAAAGTAAGAAAGCCTGTTTTCACGAGGCAGTCAGATAGCTGAATATCCTTGACTGAAGGCAGTTGTCACGACATTTTGGTAATTGGCCTAAAATGCTAGCAGGGCGCCATATAGTAGGAAAATGGCGAAAAAACGAAGTGAAACGGTCAAAAACCTGCGAAGAAAAGCCTTCGTTCTTAATGACTCGATAAGCAATTTCGGACGAGTTTTCCGTAGACATCTTGCCAATAACCGCTACGGTATGTACTCATTATCCATGCAGCACCGCAGCCGCTTCATACCAATCCCTTCGCTTCATATTTTACTTAGCAAATGAAGCAATACGAGCATCAGGTACGGTCGTCCATTTGTGGGCGGGCGGGCGTGGTGGGCGTTCGGGTCGGTATGTTGTAGCTTGATAGGGCCCTTATAAGGGCACCTCCCTTGGAAAAGGCGCTGCAGCACCTGCTCAGGGTCGCGGAATTCCGTCCTGCCAGGCGGTATTAGTCCTACTCTTCTTAGGGATTTATCGTGCCAACTGCCTCAAGCAACGGTCTAAACAAAAACTTAATGCAACAGATTGGACTTCCTTGCGTTACTATGCCGCCCCAGATTAATTTATGTGATTTTGCTGGATTCAAAAGTATTTCTAGATGTTCTTGGTTGGCCTTAAGCTTCCATGCTCCGACAAAAGCGTCGAGGCCGAAAGGTTATCCAAGTAGCAGGGGGTCAATAGATTACAGCGCGGTAAAAACACCTGGAACAAACCAAATCGGAAATCTCTATCAAAATATTACTTGATTTCCCTTGACTTGTGTACCAAAACCAGGACATACAGTCCTCATCATTGCGGACCGATGGGGCGTGTCAGCCAGTATGAGTGTGCGCAC
>MU916491.1:4255-14760 GCA_036418165.1 Cooperia oncophora | reverse complement strand
CAAATAAGGCCCTCCCTCTTCCAAGCGAAAGGCAACAATTCAATGTTGATTCCGAATTGGAGACCAGTCAAGAGCATTGAGAGAGAACGCAGACGAGCAAAATGACCGACACGGCGTGGGCGAAGTCACTTGAGCACTTCTGCCTCAACGCCCCCCCCCCACCGCCCTATAATATTCTGACGCGGAACTTGTGCAAGGTTTTTCGTTGCGATCTACACTCCCTCTTATCTCAAACAGCTTCGATTCCTATAAATTATCGCAGAGTGTGCCCTCAAAGACAGGTATCCGGAAGTGATGATAGTATCAAGCAAATTTTAGTGTTTAAAAAATAAGACAACAGTAAGTATTTTTTGAGTTTCGTCTTTGAATCGCTCTAGTACCATTATAATTACTTATTTGTATTCGAGCGATTGATGTTGATAAATCGCTCCACTGGTCACTGGTGTTCGGTATTATGATTACACGTTCCTCATATTGCCCTATACAATCTGTATTCTCCATTTGTCCGTTTCTAACTCATTGGCCTGTTGTTCCATTTACTAGTCACGTGTGTGAGTCAAATGCTGTTGCTATTATCCTTTTTTCTGGAGGTCATTCCCCCTGTCGTAACGGATCTCGTAAATCACAACCTTGAGTATTTACTGCGTTGAGGCTTTGACTATTGTTTTATGTTTCTGGCAGATCACGTCTTGCCGTGCGGGAAATTTGTGCGAAGTACGACTCCATTAGGATTTCCTCTCTAGTACGATCTTCTTCTTTATCCCCCATCCCAACTAACACTTCATACCCTCTTCCAGCTCCCTACCGTCTTACGGAATTTTTCTTTAGGGTTTTTTCCACTCTCACCCTCGACAGAGAGGGAGGAGTGGGGGTCCACAGCTTCCACCCCTTTCAGTTCCATCGATATTCTCCTGGGAATCGCCCAAGCCTACCGGTCTCCTGATCTCTGATTTGGTGCAGCATTTGAAAGGGACAGACATCCGAAACTGGGTGGCTGAGGCCAGTTCTGTCCGTCCAGAAGCCAGGTTCAGTTTCAATGCTCCCAGAGGACCCAAAACCACATTCTGCGATTACCTAAGTGAATCAAAGCACTATTTGGGGGAAGGTGGAATCCGCGATTACGATAAATCCCCAAGAGGAGTAGAATTAAAACGCCTGGCATGACGGAATTCCGCGCCCCTGAGCAGGCGCTGCATAGCGCCTTTCCAAGTAAGGTACTCTTGCAAGGTCCTATCAAACTACAACATACAGACCCGGACTCCCAACGCGCTTAGCGCTCCCACCATGGAAATTGTGCTACCCTGATGTTCGTCATTCCTTCTTGTTCGGTAATGAATATGAGGAGAGTTGATATGAACGGACACGGTGCCCGATGGATATATGAGTACGTGCAGCCTGTACCTACCGCCAGCTGTTATTGCGCGAATATGCCTGCGGAAACTCTCCGAAATTACTTTCTGAGCAATGAGATGTTTTCTGAGCCATTAAGAACGAAGGCTTTTCTTCGCAGTTTTTGACCGTTTCACTTCGTTTTTCGCCATTTTCCCACTATATAGCACCCTGCTAGCATTTTAGACCGAGTACCCAATTATCGTGTCATTGCCTTTAACCATCTCGAAAAAAGTCATTAGGTCTAATCAGTAAGGCGCAGAGCTACTCAGAGGGCTCCACTTGCATGCAACTTTTTCTGTCCGCGCTGATGTCTACCGTCTCCCTTACTTGTATGTTCTCTCATCTCTGTTGTCTGGAATCGCGTGCGAAATCCCAACAAATCTTCACCTCTCGCCCACAGTCAGATGAGACCCTATTTAGGACTATTTTGGTAGCTCCTTCTGTTTTCTTTCTCTGAGGGAGAGTCAGATAGCGCATACACTTTTATATTTTTATAATTCACTTCGCTTTCCGACAATTCCGCCCAATCAATGCTGTGATCACCAACTAGGCCGGACTAAGACGAGATGGGACGAGCAATCGAAAAATGAATGTGCGCGGCAGCTTTCGCGTTCGCCAGCGAGGCATAAGAACCCTACGATTTTGCAAAAAAAGCACCATCACGCGACAATTACCACATAATAACGTCCTCTGTTGCATAGTAATTAACTACAAGCCTGTAAAAAAAACCAAACTCGGACGAGCTCGTATCGTTTGCTAATTATTGCCGTTCTTGCTTGCTGTTCTTCCGTCCCTCATGACTTTCTCATGACGACTTTGGCACTTCAGAAATTGTCGCCCCTCCTATCATTAACTTAGTATTTCAACTAGATTTGCCCTGTCGCAGTGGTGCACATTGGATGTTTATTTCCCAGGCCTAGCCTACTCCCGCACTGTATATAAGCGATACAGCAATCTGCGATATATTGAAGATAATGAGTCTGTACCTGTTAGAAAAGCCTCTTCTCTTTCCTCCAGTCCTCCCAGGGTCAGCAAGAGAAGTTCATGCTATTTTCCATGACTGTTCCGACGTTCTCTATGTGCCTCACTCCAACATCTACCAGCCGTTGAATGCTTTCGTGTATCTGCATGATGAAGAGCCCTTGGAAACACATTTCGCATTGATTGGTAGAACTGTAAGATGGAAATCACAGTGATTAACGCGTCCGAGGCCGACATTCGCCCAGCGACCTGTCAATACAGCTACGAACCTCACATAAAAAAGGGAGTGAAATTAGTTCCATATCTGCTGAATCGCTGCCATCTCGCTAATAGTATCGCTCACGCTCAGTTTAGCTACGTGTATGCAGTGTCTTTCGCCTTCTTCTCCTTGTCCAATACGGGGACGTCGACAGAAAAGACAAAAAATAGTGGGGCCTACATAGAGCACTTTGGAAAGTCTTTCTACTCTTTCCCACATTGGCAGACTAATTGCCTTATGTTGTAACAGTTCTTTTCATTATCTGTGCTTGCTCGGAAACGCTTCCATGGTTGATGAAGATGGTTTATGTGGCGGAGACAGGCTCCTATGCCTTCCACTGATCACGTGACAAATTCCATCTGTGGCCCCACGACAGCCACACGACTTGCAATCGTGGAAAATGTGTCTTCATTAGAACGAAAAAACCGATGGATTCATGCCCATTTTTCACTGACGTTTGCTTTGCCGGAGAAGAGCTTTTTTGAAGAGTACCTCTATTGCTCACTCTCTTTTTCCATAAAAACAGAAGCAGTTTGAGGTTGGGCAGATGTTGCCCGGCGGGCAGAAGCGCCCCTTCCTATTTGATGGACCATGTTATCGAATAAGTTCCCGAATAATCGGCCTTCCCATTCATTCAAAATCCCTGAGCAGCTACCACTTCTTTCTGTATCTAAACAGAACACTGAGCTGAGCATAGGATGGCTTCCTCAATGGCAGATATTACTACTACACTAGTAATACGGGCACAAAACTACTTAACACCTGCGATTATGAGCGGACAAGTAGACGATGCACGGCTGCATGCGAAGTGGCTCATGAGCGCCAGGAATTCTTCTTCTGTATTCTCCAGAACGTCATCCCGACTAATTGATGGGCAAGTTTTCTTCAGTCTAGACGGGATACTTTAAGTTTTTGGCGACGGAATTCACGCACGCTGAACCTCCTACTTCCGAAAGGGATTTCTGGTAAAGTCATGCCCGACCCAGCTCATGTGCGTCACTAAGAAATACTTTAGGCAGCGTAAGTAAGCAATTCTCACTTCCGCGGGAAACGGTTTATGCCGCTCTATTGGAAACAATGGCAGTACTCACCTATTACTACATCAAAAAGTCAAGGAATTTTTCTAGCTGAAACTTTGCCCACAGAGGTGATTTGGTGGCACCTGCATCACGAATAGTCACTCGTTTCGACGCTGCGCTCCCAAGTGGCCGCCAATTGACGCCGGTTGCACGCCATTTCTCACCAACTGTCGGTGTACGATTTTGTGTGGTAGGGTTATTTGACGTCCTGATCACAAATGCCGAATTAGTTTTCAGCTCTGACGCCATTTGGTGCCACACCCTTTTTACCGAAATCGTTAAAAAACCTGCCAAGTGTTCGATGCCGTGATACAAATATGACAATTATTTTTCAACGCCAGCTCCATTTAGCGCTTTTCTAAGGCTGAGCCTGAGAAGAAAGAGTGATTTCCTCCCGCTTGTCTAGGTCAGGTTCAGTCTTAGCAGAGCCGCAGCATGATTCGCAGCAGGTCTCCACCAGCGCGAGCCGCTAAAGTGAATGTGCATGTTTGAAGATGTGAAATACCGTCCGCATACACTTTCAGCGGGCTCAGGTGACCAAGGTACCGTTGGTGCCCCGCCTATGGCGACTGGCGCCAGGGCACTTTCAACCAAGTAGATATGAATACGTGTTTAGAAGGTCAAATTGTCCCTAGCACCCAACTTTTAGCCAAATCTGCGCCCTCATAGAAAAAAAAGTCGATTAAGATCCGGACTGTTTTCGGAAAAGTGGGGTGGTAAAGTTGAATATGTCGAGGGGCGCAGATTTGTATGAATTATCTCCCTCAAGTCAAAATGTAATCTTGCCCAACTCCTCTTAATGTAATATACTCCCGAATTTATTTCTTTCCTGCCTTATTGGGTAGTAATGCTATCGTAGCCTCCATTGTTTTGAATGATCTCTTTACCGTATCCACTGTTCACCAACCTACGGGTCTTTTTCTGATATAATATGAACCTAGTCTCTAGATTTCCTGATATGGTTCAAACTGGGCATCTTACCCGGAGTTTGTTCTTCTTTTATAATAACATGGCCCATTATGGCAATTACAGACAGTCAACTATTATTACTCTCACGTGACCAACAAACTGAGCCCATTTCTCAAGCTACTCTTTGGCAGACTCTGTGAGAACTTTATTCGATTCAACTCACATTTCTGAGCTGAAAACTGCTGAAGATTTCCCATTATTTAAATTGGGTAGGCGTTTCTCGGGATATCATGTGCTGCTACATGTTCTAATGGATTAATGTAGGAAATATTCAGAATATTAAGAAGAATATTCTCGTATGACGCTCGCTGACGTCCCATAGTTATAACAGTTGTTCATTACGTATCTCTATGCATTTCGACGACGGGGGGGGGCATTTTGCACCATCGCTACTTCTCATCGACGTCTCGAATCATCTAAATAGAGAACTGTTCTATGAACTCACAGAAGTTGACAGGTTCTATCATGGTGGCCCGACGGGGCTTGCTCCAGCTTTACAGCAGTTCACAGGTTTCACCAGAGTGAGATATGTAATGCGGACAGTAATGAGGAGACGGAGGCATGCCCCTTGCCGCTGAACTACCCCACATCTTTTCTTCGACTGTTCAGCGGTTGGTAAAACCATCTGATTTGTGGGCGGAGGCAGCCCTTTTGTGCCTTTTCACTGCAGCAATCTCCTTTCCAGTACGGTAGAGAGGGGCATTATGGAGTGCACAATATTAGGCTTGGCTTCGCCCGCATTGCAAGGTCTCATTCTTATCGTACATTCATGGCGTTCTTCGGAAAAAAACCAGACGATAGAACACTTCCAGCCCCAAAATGTTGGAGCACACTCTCTGAAGGGGTATTTTCGCTATTTCCTGTCAAGATACAGGGCAGTTTTCGACACAGACTGGCTAAGGAGATCCTTTGGACTTTCGCTACGTCCCATTGTCTTGTCGAGCCATCAGGTAGATCTGTGAAAATCCTTGGGCAATCATGTTAGTTAATTTAAGTTAAATTTGTGTAGACAATCCACTGATCAGCGTTGGGCGAGGCTTACGCAGGAAGCTTACATTATAATCCGATATTCATTCCCGTTGGGGAGACTGAGTCACTTAAGCCAGAGTTTGGGTTTTTTTTTTGTTGCTTGCGGGTGAATGTCTCCCGCACTCTGCTGGTCTGCGTAAGAATTGCTAGAAGTTCTTATCTTCACCGGGATCACAGGGCTTCGCATGGTGGCCTTCCACATTTACAAGGGTTTACAAAATGCCCCCTACCCTGCCCCTTCCACAGTGGACTAAAGCCTTGTTCCATTTAAATTTCGAAGATATGATCTCTCACTTCATATTTCATTTGCTTGTGAACAAATCATGCTCGCAAAGTCCGTTGTTTCCAGTGCAACTTATTCCAGCCCAGTTCTTTTTGAAGATATCAGTTCTTCCTCAATTTCATGTTCCGAGAACTCTGTCCTTTCCACTTCACATTTCATCATTTCCTTAGTGTATCTGTTATGCTCGTAAAGTCCGGTGTTCCCAGAGCAGTTCATCCCTGCTGGCTTTTTCCTTACACTCTTCGGAACTTTCCACGCTTATTAATGCCTCCAAAGATCGTCCATATTATCTCTTTTGGTGCTCTTCCCTTTCAGCCGTTTGTGGTCGTGTCCATGCCATGACTTCTTTTGCGGCCATCTAACTCACTTGCATATTTTATCCTGTTCCTCGTGTGAAGAAAACGCTAACAATTATCTTCTACTGCGTTTGTTGTCGTTAATCGCTATCCCGTTAGCTGGCAACTCCTTCGTCTTCAATGAGACCAACAATGTCATAAATTACTTCACACCTTGCAATATTTCTTGCGCAGAAGCATACAAAATGTTCGAGCTTGCACGGGATTCGACAAAAAATCCATTGTGTAATGTTTCCTGAAACCAGGATATTGGCCCCACTAATCACCTTTTTTCCCATTTACACAGGTCTAGACATCGCTTCTCCGGGGTTTTGAACATTTTCTTTGCAGCTGAAGATCTTTACTCAAACATTCGGTTTAAGATCAGTAGCTGAAGCTTTCGATTTCGTGCCAATTATGTATGCTCGCGGCGGAAAGGGGTGTGGCACTCAGGGTACAGCATCGTTGTGTGAAACACATAGGGGGGTCGTACTATTCCGCTGGGGAAGGGGGGTCGTATGTTTTTAAAAATGCGAAAAATGAGGAATGCGTTTGAGAGAAATTTGCTGCGTCGGGAAAAATTTTTTCCTGGTTGTTGACTTTCGCGTGATTTTGCCCGTTTCGCCCCGCTCGACAGCAAAATTTTTGGAGAAAAGTAGGAAAATTCTCGGTAAATTCCGGAAAAGAGTGGTAGGAAGTTGGGGATAATTTAAGAAATTTTTCCGTTTCACATTGGCTATGTACCCTCCCCCCACTGCTCGACGGAAATTTTTGTATCCCTGCTGAAAAACATGGCGACTGGAAAATGTGGGAAATCCCGGTAGGTAGTGGTGGGGAGGTGGGGGGGGGGTGGTGGTTCGCACTGCACCCTCTTCCGCGAAGGTGGACGGTGCTGTGCTTGCATAGCATTCACACGTCACGATGCTGTACCCTGGCTGCAGTATCGGGAGGGGCTGTTCATGAAGTAAAAGTACGTGCAGGGAGCAACACGGGTGTTGCCGAACCTGAGGATACACAAAACTCATTTTCTAAGCAGTTATAACTACTCGAGAGAAGCCAAAAGCTTCCATGGATTATCCTCAGAAATTTCAGTGCTCATCTGTCTCCTAAGTGATCTAGCGCCTAGCTCCCTTGAGGTTAAGTACTCAGAGTGCTTTGCTCTGTTACCTGAGTACTTAACTTCAAGAGATCTAGGCCTTACAGGCCTATTTTAGGCGCAGCGGGTTAAGTGGTGCGTGAGCGGGGAGGGGTGAAATGTTAGGAGGAAGTTTGAGAGTGTCTTGGCTCCCATCTAATCTTAGGAGCTGTTTTATAATAAATTCTGATGCCTCTCCATATTTTGTAACATTTGGGACCTAATGAGGCTCCGGAACAGCCTATTACCAAGAAAACTTCTGAGCCTGTTCCTCATTTCAATCCCGTTCTTCATAGTACGTCGTATGGCCTGCACTCTATTCTTTTTCTTCTGCGTCGCCCGGCCTTTAATTGAGGAAGCTCTCTCAGCCTCGTACCACTTCCTTGTCTGCCCTTTGCACTTGTAACTCTATTTTTTCGTAAGAAAAAAAAATCAAAAATAGCTCTCTGTGAGACCCATCGTCTCCTCTGCTTTTGTATTGTATATTATTAAAGGAAATACATGGATTGTTCTTAAACTGTACTTACTACTCCCATACTATTATATATTAGGGAACAGGTGCTATCTGCAATTACAACTTTCTCAAAGCACTTCTTTTTTACCTTGTTTTGCTTCTCCAACTCCCTTTGTGAGCTCCAAGTCGACTTTCGCATCTACAGTACTTCTTCGCTCTATCTACTATTTATCGTTGAAAAATCCATGGAAGAAAAATAAATTCCGGATAATGATAGTCGGGAAGGGGTGGCACGGGGCGGTGCAATTGTGCTAGGCAATGCCTGGATGATTGCGTCCGATCGTGGAAAAGAAAGGGGTCCTCAAGGTGACGACAGGGTAGTATATCTCAACGCAATACATGGCGTTGCCTAATCGCGCTGCGGGGCCAGAGTCCCCCCCCCCAACTACCCTTTCTCCGAGAGGTTGGGATGCTATATTGAGTGGTGTGTACGAGTTGCTAAGGTTGTTCCCATACACATCTTTGGAAGCCTTACCTGGAAGGAAATAATTACTGCAATGCGAAGGCTTTCAGCGAATCTGGGAAAGCAATGGGGCGGAGCTCAGCTTAGCCCCATTGCTTTGGTGTGGTGGGTTTTCAAAGGAAGTGCTGTCCACGTTGGTCACATGGGTGGACTCACGGCTATCAGATATTCTGTCTTTCTCATCGGTGCGCCGTTCTGTTCTGAGCCAAGGGAAGATAAGGTACACGTACCTGAAGTTGGTGGTCGAGGGCCTGACTCCTCCCCTGCATTCAACTTGGACTGTACCTTTGAAATCTCTTTTAGGTTTATTGGTGATTTTGGATCTTTGGAAGTGAAATACGTTGGGATCCAGGGAGGACAGTTGCAAAAGGTAGAGTGAAAATGGAATGGGAACTTTCAGGGGGAAGCGCGCATTTCTCCTTGCCTTTGCGCCATTCATATAACGAGCTGGACCACCCCCCCCCTTCGAAGCGTTCAGCTAATTGGTGCCTGACTCGTCTGGAAGACTTGAAACAATGGGTCTACTTCGGCTTTACACAGAGTTTATCGTTTACCGGGAAAACTCTACCGATTTAGTTAGAGTCTAGTTCGCTGTGGATGAACGGGCATGTAACGAGGGATGGGTTTGGCGCTTCGCTGGCCCGTTTCGCACGGAGGCGATGTAAAAGGTGAAAGTGGAAAGCGAAACCCTTTCTTGTTGTTTTGATCCCTCCCGAAAGCCTCTGTGCTTATTTCTAGCCACAAGGTATGGGAGACTAACGTAATTATGAGCTTTGAGGGGGTTGCAAAGCGCTGTCTAGTAAGCAAATTTAATGAGCATCGGAGACGAAAGTAATCAAATTACGAGCAGAAGATCAACAAGTGGCGGGCAGAACACCCATCTGTTGCGCTGTGAACTTTTCCTGGAGCTCCAAAAAAGGGGTTCTTCTCGAATCTGCTAGATTTTTCAGAACTTTTCCTCTATCCATCTGTGACTGGCAATATTTGGCTTTGAGGCACATTTTGCGATGAAGTGAAGTCTCAGGTAATGTAGCTCATTTACCCATGGATAAAAACAAGAGAAACCCGCCAGAAACTCCTCAACCAATGGCTCCCTTGTTCTGAAGGGGAGACGAAGATTTTCTGGTGATCTGGGTGAGAGAATTCACAAGGCGAAGTGAGAGAGCACACAGACCAGGCGAAAGACACCAACGGAGGCGGGGTCACCCGCGCTTAGGTGGAGCAACTTGAGCGATGTTCCATCTTAGCGCGCCTATATAAGGACTTTCTGAATCTTATGAAAGATAGTCCACTCAACATTCTCTCTCACATCATACAATCCTTTGGTTCTCGTGAATAACCGCTAAGCTTACCTTCAAGTTCTAGCTTTTCCGCCTTCGGTATTACCTCAAAAGACAAGAAAAATGCGAGATACCCCTTGGAGATTTTTGTCATCGCATCTATCGATTTCGCCAATAAAGTTGCACTTCATATACTTTGGATTACGCGTGCCTATCCCTCATTAATGGGGCTATGCTCATCCTTCAATTTTTTTTCTCTTCCGCTAGTACTCTCTTCCAAGACCTCTAAAGCCATCACTGGCTGGAGAGAGTAAATGAATGTCCCAAGAGATGGAAAGTCTCCCTGAGGAGACATTAAAAAGCAAAATTGAGCGGAAAAGCTTGGAATGAGCTGGTGGAGGTCGGCTCTAATACCTTGCTTATTTCACTTATATTTCTGATCAGATTTGGAGGGTGGGAGGCGCTGCGCCCTCAGCAATGCTGGCATTTTTAATGACATTTTTTTGACCTGGATGTCATCTTCCAAAAATTTCCCCATTCCCCTTCCTCGATCAAATGAAGTTGCAAAAATTTATCCTATTCACAGATGCGCCACGCTCTACTTTTTTAAAGGTATAATAGCTTCTGAATGCGATTAGGTCTAAAAGATGACATGCAGGGGCCGGTCGAAGTGGAAGTCGCCGGTCCAGTCCCCGTCGCAGATGAAGGTATCAATTCATCGGCTTCGGAGGTATAACCTTGGTGCAACCGAGAGAAATCCGTCCGGGGTTCGATCCCCGAACCACG
>MU916484.1:5106-15400 GCA_036418165.1 Cooperia oncophora | reverse complement strand
TGGGGTGCTACAAGGGCACCTTCTTTGGAGGAAGCGCCATGCTCCGCCTGCTCAGGGGCGCCGAACTCCGTCCCGCTAGGCGCTTAATCCTACATAACCTGTGGATTTAACGTGTCACTTGCTTTTGATCTCTTTTATCGAGAGTCCATTTTCTACTCTCGAGTGAGGTCTTCTCTTATCTGCGCGGCCCTCTGTGACCACTGAAACCTCACTTTCCACGCACGATGAGTGGGACACCCACCCCAGAGTCCTGTCCTGGCTCGTAAGCATGTTATTTCACAGAGTTCGATGCTCGGTAGCGGTAGCCTTATCTGCTGCGTAGCATGGTTCGCAGCAGGATTATGCAGGTTCTAGTAATCACCTGATCCTTTCGATTGCTGCTTTTCCTTTTCGCGTGATTCACAGCTATTTAGCGGTCAACAATCCAGTTTTATTGCATTCTGGGCTCCTACATTGGGTGCTCATTGTTCCTCATGGCTGCCTTCATCACCATTCACGATCTCTTTGATGAAATGGAAGAGTTCCGCGAAACTATCTATGGTGATCTCTTCATTTCCGCGGTAATATTTTTCAACGCTTCTCAGTGCCCATCCTGTAATACTTACTGTATTCAGCAATGATTCGACGCTTCCTACCCCTTGAATTTCAGAAGTATGCCAGTGAAGCACGCAGAACCATGGCGACACGACCGAAGATGACTGAACGTGCAATATTTGACGCTATAATTCGGCTAAAGCAACGAGTGAACAACATGGACTGCGAATCAGTCATCAGTAGAAGAGGCGTCACGGTGATATGAAGGAATAACCTGATCCAATTGGAATAGTTCTATCCAAATGAGTTTAGAAATCGCCTTTGAAAGTGAAACAGTTTAAACCAGAATGTCTCTGCGCACAGGCTGAATCTTGAGTCAGATAATGGAGCGTAATCCAGAAACCCAGAAATGAATAAGAATAACAAGTTCGCGCTATTCGCATCTTTTTAGATTGCATTCTAGGTGTATTTTTTCGTCTTTTTGCCGTCGTACGCAAGACAAAGCCAGAAAGCTAGGATCCTTTCAAATTGTTGGGAAAGCAGCTTATAAAGAATTTCAGTTCAATTCATCACCATTTGAGGGACCCTCGATAGTTTTCTATATGGATACACCTTCTTAACTTTGTTAAAGCTTGCAAATTTCGTTTTTAGCGCTCGTAGGACAAGACAATTTTCACACTCTATAGGCGCGAAATGAGGGTATCAATTAGCAGTCAACCCCCAGCTCACTGCAGGAAATATACCATATTTCACCTTTAGTTTTACAACTTCCACTCGCCACTTTCAGCTAATTAAATTCACCACTTTCAAAAGCCAATTCACCATTTTCAAAGCACACCACTTTTCAACAAATGGACGGCAGATCGGCAGTATAGAGGGCCTACATGCTAGGGCCCCTTCCGTCACTCGGAACAAATTAAACAGGCAAAGTTTGTTCCGAGGCCTTAGCATGCAAGCCAAGGCTCTACACTGCCGATCTCCGCCATTGAAAAGTGGGCGGGCTTCTTCAAAGTGGGCGGAGCCTCTCTCAGTGGGCGGGGCTTCGTGGAGCAGTCCAAAAATGCAAAAATTTTGAAAAAATATCAAAATTCCGCAAAAAGCAAGTGGGCGTGGCCAAGGGGGCGGAGCCTGAATTGCCGAAAGAAATACGAATACGAATCTACGAATACCGGTTACGAGTATCTTCGCTGCGCAAAGAGTGGATGTGAAATCAAAAAGTTGAAAAAGTTACGAAGATTTGAAGTTCGCAACAAACTTTAAAGAATGGCGGAGTCGGATTATGTTTTGAAATCTACTGTCTGCGCTGACAAGTAAGCGTGACCCGTCGAGGCAGGCGTTCCAGTACGTGTCTGGGTGATCTGGGTTGGTGGAACTGTCTCCGCGTCTAAAAAAGTGAGTGAATAGGCTTGAAGAAGTGTGAATTTGCTTTATAAAAGTTGTGAATTGCCTTTGAAAAATGGTGAATTTGAACGTGAATATTGGTATGATCACACTCCTTACCCCGGACGAGTAGGCCGTTGACTTTTGAGTTGGGCACAGCACGATTTACCTCGTGGACATACTTCAAATTAAGAAATAAGCTGCTCATCTTGTTCTGCTGTTCCGATGTAGAACATAACTACAAACTGCTCCCAAAATGACAAATCTCATGAAAACTGGGCTCCCCCACATTTTATAAAATCAAGTACGTAGCCGCGCCTACCCGATCTCAGGGATTTCGAGTATAATTACTCCTTATGCCGCACTACCGTATGCTGCCTAAAAATTTCTATGAGGAGTCCAGTCAAATCCTCAACTGAAGAATAACATAAAAACTGGAAAGTCGGTTTAGGCCCAAGAGGAGTTAGCGCACAGTCATCTCACCAAGACTCCGGTAGATTGGAACAAGGTCCTTGTACCAAAGTTCAGCTCCTAAAAATCAGTGTTAATTATGCTGTTAAGTAAATTCAAAGTTCTTCTCCCAACAGAGTACGTCGGAAGTACATAAAAGGGCAAAGTGTCATATTCCAAGAAGTTATACTGTGATAATGATGGCACAGAGCGCAGTGCAGGGTTAACAGCAGTTGAGCAAACTAAAACAACTTTCAAATACTGGTGGCAATCTACAGAAAACTTCTCATCAACATCGTTTTACCATAAGCATAGCATAGCATACCCGTGGCAGAAGGGTCTAACCCAGAAAGCAGCGCTGTCTTCGCACATGCTGCACTTCGAGCATTCCCGTCATGTAAGAAGATGAACAAAACACCTAGCTGCAGAATTCCTTCACTAATGTCTCTCGAGCAGTGATACCGAATGCAGGCTGTTCGAACAAAATCCCAGCAGAAAAATAAACAGGAAATTCCGTTTTGGCTAGAGGGACACAAATGGAGCGCCTTTTATTGATATTCGGGAACCCATAGATATGATGCCACCCCGCTGCGATCAGAATATGTGGCTTTTCAATCAATTATAAGGATTTTTTTCGAATGTGGCAATAATGTATTTACGAAGACTAATAATATATCGGACCCGTGCTTTCCGATTCCTCTACTCCGTTACATTTGAGTTTAGTTTTCTGAACTGCCGTGAACAACATCATAACGCTACAGTTACATTCGTCATCCGGGCAGCTATGATTGAGCTTCAAGCCATTTTGGCCATTTTTTTTCGCCGAAGTTACACTGTTTGGCAGCTGTTTCCAGCCTATTTTAGCCATTTTCTCCCTAATTTACACTGTTTTGGCTGCTTTTCTCAAGATTAGTTGTTCCTTGTCTTCACAAGGTAAATTATGATTGAGATTCCTCTGGTTTTTGCGTACAATTAAACAGTTAAGCAGACAATTGAACAAATACCTAAAAAACGCAAAAACACTCTATTGCGCAAAAAAAAGACTCCACGTCCTAATCTACTTCGTAAAGACAACAAAACAGCTTACCTTGAAAGAAAAAATAGAAAACACAGTGAACGGAGAAAATGGCCAAATTAGGCCGGAAACAGCTGATCGCGGTCGTGACGCGCCGCAGCCGCGTCGCGACCCTTGGCCGCCTAATCAAGTGCCCGGATGACGACTGTATACTGTGAGAACTAGAAAGACTTTGTTACTCATGACTGCAGCTTAGATATTGAACCATGCTAATCAATAAGCACCCTCGAGGTGCAGTTTTGTTTATATGTGAATCGTCCGGAGAGTGCACTTCTAACGTAAATATTACTTCTTTAGTGTTACTGGTCGAGCAGCTTTCCTTTCCTTGGAACCCCCTCTCTCTCCTTTTTCACATCTAAATGGCATGCCTTTTTCTCCGGCATGTCGACTGAGCCCGTTATACATTGTTCAACTCCCCAACAAATAGTGCAGCTCACAATGTCATCGATGAAGACTCCTTTGTCACTGTAGCTGGCGAGCTCCTCTTTCTCGAGCAGGTGGAGCGCAGAACTCTGTACTTGTACTGTGCAGCACTACACATTTGATAAGGCACGGAAGGTATTCACCCTCCCTTGCCTCATTCTCTCTCCTTACGATTATTACTACCACTGAACCACGTCATCCTTGTTGCATTAAAAAACTACAACACCCAACTTCTCAGCACCCATACTAGTCAGGCAGTCAACTGGCTAGCACACCCTCAGCCAGCATCCGATAATTTTTTTGTTTATTAATTACGCGAGCAATTTCGTGGAAGAAGACTAGACTACAAAAATTCCAAAGCGAGTTACCAACCACCTTACCAGAGCATAACATTTCTTCATTCCATTGCTTTTGGATCAGTCTCTCTCTCACATAGGCATCTGAATTTTAAATGATCTAAATAACCTTACATAACAGTAAGTCAATTTTTGATTTTATTATTCAGCATTTCGAATAAGTATTTCATAGTTCGAGCGCGAGCTTTCTCTACCAATCCATTGATTTTGTACAGTCATCACCCTGAAGACAGCGTGTGAAGGGGCGAGAAATGGAGCTCAACCAGCTCTTGCCACCAATTGTTGTCGGCTCACGTTGGCATTATTTGGGAGAAAAGGCTGCCCTTTCCACGCCCTTTCATTTCCAGGGATAAAGAATGTACGTACGTTGACAGTAATCCTGGTTGCTGAACTGCAGGAACTCGCTACCAAATGGCCTTCTACACAAAGTCAAGCTGTAATAGCAATTACTCTCTACAGTCCGCCAATAAGAAACATTTCTCGAATTTCTTGTCTCATTACTAAGTACTACATTACATTACTAAGTAAATAATAATATTAACTCATATATGTAAATATACAAAATACAGCAGAAAAAAGTTCTGTGGAAAAAAAAGCTTAAGTGAGCGAGACTCTCCGTCAAACACTTCCGAGCTCCACTTGAAGCTCCATAGGAGTAGCTTCTCGATAGGCTGTAAGACGGATGTTTTGCCATTATTTCTTACGTATGTCGTTTTTCTAACAATATATTTGTGAGCAGACTAAACAGCCTTCAGAACTAAAATACAGCTAGGACTGGAAAATTCCTGTTAAGCTTAAAAAGTTTTCCATGTGCTCTACAGAAAATTTTTTAGCCGGAAATTCCTCTCAGCCAAGGGGGAATTTCCGGTTAAAAAATTCAAACCGCTTATCTTAGAACGACTCAAAAGATAACGGTGTAAGGGCACAGGCAAAACGACAGCTAGAGACTTCCTTGTACTAATTATCTCACAGCTCATCAACAAGCAGTCCAGTTCTGCTACCACTCAATCACTGGTGCCCAAAATCATGAAACCAGAGTAATCTGTACTGCACACAATGTCCATCTTATCTTAATCAGTCGAATTTAAAACCCATGAAAATCAGGATTAACCTTTTCGTGGAAATCACTGTTCGCTAGTTTTCTGCCCGACCGCTTATCTCCGTCCCAGTAGAGATAACTTCCGTCTACTCACCGCCACCCCTTTTTCACCCAACAGTACGCACAAGCTTCTACTAACTTCACTTCTTCTTTGATCGAACTAGTTGGACTTATCGACCGCCGTACTGCGCGATGTCCTAGTCATTTCATCATTTTTCATCACCAAGTGATCATACGTAGTTTTTGCAATACAATAATAGAACATGAGAGAAAGTAGAGAATAATCAAACAAAACGCACATAGGGGCAAATGCATGACACGCCATGTGTGTCACGCCGTCCGGATTAACAAAGATGCAAATGTGTAACTTGGACCGCTCTGTCGCGAATTCTGATTTTTGAATTTTTCTGATTTTTCTTGAATCTATTCAATCCGCCGCGAATAGATTCAAGAAAAATCAGAAAAGTAAGCTATAGAACTCTATCTGATTATTCTCTGCGATCAGCCAGTCTCGCTCCGCTTGCTCGACGTCTGGTGTTATCAGGACGATGTCGTCAGCAAGACGTAGGTGGTGTAGTCGCTGGCCACCGACCTTCACTCCCACATCTTCCCATTTCAGCTGACGCATGACATTTTGAAGAGAAAATTTTCTCAAACAATCGCACCAACCTTCGCTTGCGACCCCAAGGACAGCGTGTCTGTCCACAAATATCTTTTCTGATAAACCGCAGTCTGTGCGGTTACACTGTGAATCAGTTCATTCACGAAGTTGGGGATTTGTAGAGCCCATAGCCTCCCTGAGAGGGTGACTTGATTACGATCCCTTCCCCCTAGTTTCCTCTTCTGTTGAGTAGGCGAGGAGGGGATATAATAATATTAGGTCATCCCATTCAAAGTGGCCGATGGTTTTTTTTGAATAAAGACAAAGAAGAGAATAGATAGAAAAGTGATATTTTAGCTTTAGGATGAGTAAATCCCTCCTTCACCAATGACCCGCTCCCATGTGCCCGAGGGCCTTTGGACCTCTGGTACCTTCGATTTTTCAACAAGTGTGAGTAAATTGCTGTTGTTGCCAATTTCGGCAAATGACAAAACATTGTAGCGTCTGCTCCGAAGAAGTTACTCTCTACCTGAATAGGACAGTTGTAAGATCGCATGCAGACGCTTATTATGACGGGCGAATGGGACGATTGAACTCAGGTCTCAGTATTGTTTGTGTCCCAGCACTGATCTACAATACAGTTACTCGGGGTCTGGCACTATGACGAGCAACGGTGGCCTTCTTGTAGTTGTGTGGTAGCATCCATTTGTCGATCTGAATGCCGAGGAACAGGCAATATGCACCGACAGTGACGGATTTGTCCTCTGTATAGAGCCGCTTGAAAGCCACAGTGTGGGAATCCTTTGCTATGATGATCATCCACTTGCGCCCACGTAACTCTTCATGGTAGAACTCGGGCGGCTTCTCATCTGCATTCATAGAAAATTGACGATTGTGAGTTTCGACTCGAGGTCCGAGACCACCCATATTTCATCTAGGGCCGGGGTGCGTTTTCACAGTTGTGAGTGACATCTCATGCTGAGAACATTACTGCTGAGGTATAGAATCGGTACTGCGTTCGTGCTTCTATAAGAAAATTAGGTACCCATGCGCCACCCTCTTGACCATCCTCAGTTTATCGGACATAACTCGGGCAGCAGTTGCAGCTGGGATGTCAGACTCGCGGGGAAGCTCGACAAGGGTCCAGGCTCTGTGATCAGATATTCAGTGCCTGACTTCATCCACCCGTTTTTCTTGTGCAGGATGAATATTATGGGACCACCCACGACAACAAATTTTTTCCTTTCTTCCTTGTACGGGCTCCTGAACCAGATCTTCCACCGTGTATTTCGAGAACACCCTTACACACAACTATGGTCCGGCGCAGGTCAAATTTGAGCAGCGCACTTTCCTTTTATGACGTCTGATTTGAAAAACCGGCGCCGATTTTCACCACTCGGGCTTCTCTTCAATTTCTCGAGAACTTCTTCAGAGGCCTTCAGCGTTCGCCAAATCACAGATACACAGCTTAAGGTACTAGCTTCCAAATGGTATAGTAGCCCGCTGCTCTATCCCCTTTGCTTTTCTGCCATTCCTCTATATGTGTCGGCCATTTGACATGGGTATGACGAATATAATACTTCTGGAACGGAAACAGGGGAAAACACAAAAAGTTTGCATCCGGAGAAAATTGTTCCCAACGCCCAATTTCCTTTCCAGTTTCTTCGTAGGCAAGTCGAATCCCTCCCGTACACCACCTAATCAATAGCGGGAAAATCAACTATCAAAAACAATTTTTCTCAAGAACAAGTACCCTCAGCGATGCGACCCCCCCTGCCCTATTGGGAATGCCACGATGAATATGCCCTGCGCCCAGAATGCATGCAAACCTAAAACTTACCATCAGTTCGCCCGATGGTGGTCGCGTAAAAGCTACGCTATCAGTGACCGCGCCAGCTGTATGCCACTTTGGACTCCAGTCTCAGTGTAAATGACCAGCTTTAATCAAGTCGTTTCTCCATTAGTGTTTTCATTCTGTTTGCAGAGTCAGCAATGGGCGGCGAAGAGTTGGAGTACACAAGCGCACAACAGTTCTACAGTGAAGCATGTAACGAAGACAACGATGAGAAAAGACTGGAGTTGCTCAGAAAAGGTCAAGGTTCACCATCCTATGTAACTTTCAGGCCAATTACTCCACACTCTCTTCTTACATATGATACGTTTGTAAATACATTGTAAACACGCCATTTCCTTCAACCTGACTTTTTTTGAAACCTTTTCCTTCCGCTCACCCTGCTTAGAGCTCCGTTCTTAGCGGTGGCAGACGCCAATTGTCTGAATAATAGTTACCACCTGGATGGACACCTTGTTAGTGCGACTGGTAAGTCCAATGGTATTTCGCGTTGGAATAGCGGTATCTGTTCATACTGGATAGTCTTGTAATAGAATATTCTTTCACAGTCCATATCCCGGAGATTTGGGGACGTCCGGCTGCGAACTCGATTTGGATGAGCTCTTCGCAATTATCCCCATTTGAGACTACTGTCATCCTGTCTTGTACTACACGAAGACATCATTACGATAAGCCTGGACCGGTCATATTCCGTTAAAAGAGCATCGTTTGCCACGTTCAAAGGAAGTACGTAGTCACGCCTTCTCCATCTCTTGGATATAGAGCGTACCTCGCGTTAAAACGTTTCTAAACTTCTATATTACTTTTATATGTATATTCTTTTATAATTTACTTCCTGATAGTGTTGGTTGTGTAGTAACGATTGCGATGGCGTTTTGAGTATCCTATCGCGAAGGGACGCGGCGAGAGCTGACGTCGCGGTGGGCGGGCGACCGTCTAAGGACCCTCATCGGTTTTACGTGGCTAGGGCACGGTTATGTTGGCGTCAAAAATAAGGAGAATACTAGCTGGATGCGTGCAGTGTTACGCAATTGGTCGATATCTCTCAAACACACCTGCTTACGCCAGGATATGCTCTTCAGAGTGAGACGAACTGTAGGGAGGAGGGGGCGGATGGGGGGGGGTAGTGAAAGAAGACAAAGCGTCAACTACCAGTAACAGAATTGGTTCTGATCGCATCCAGAAAATTGCACGAAAAGTCGGCGAAGCAAGAAAAAAAATCCGTTTCGGCTGCTGAATATTTCGGCACACGAGGAGAGAATCCCAGTTTCATGGCATAAAGCCGTTCAGGGCACATCATCATTGCGGATTTTCTAACAGGGGGTCGCATTTGGTCGCTGGGTGGATGGGGGTCGTATCTTATCTGAGAAATTTTTCTGATAGTTTGATTTTCTTGTTTCACGAACGCTATAAGGGGGAGGAGGTCGTATTCGCCCTTTGAGAGAAGAATTTCGGTTGGGAAGAATTTCTCCCGGTTGTTGACTTTTCGCGGTTTTCGCGATTCATATGTGGTATACCCCCGCCCCGTATCAGAGGAGGGAACCAAGGGGGAGGGGCGTATGAAGTCGACCGAAATCCACAGCTGAAGATGTGTTCTGGCTCGACCTTTGCTGGTTTCCTTGGTCTCCATAATAAAAAGCTCTTGGTTCCACTCAACAGCGCGCGACTGGATGTCACACGTGTTCTGCTAGTCCACGAGCTTCCATCGACATAGTGCTGCACACCCCTCCTCCCCTCCCCCCCCCGGGTTACACTAGCCCAACTTTTACGATCCACTTAACTCGTGAAAGTTTGTACCTCCCGTGCAGCTATTGATTTGAGGACGTATTTAGCCCAATCTCACGCGGTGAATGCTTATGGAACAGAACCAGAGAACCCCGAACTGCTATCCCTGCTCTGCACAGTAACCAACGCTCTGGTTGAGGAAACCCAGTCGACGGAGGAGAAGGCGAAATACGGACTTGAACTCAAGGTAAGCCATATGTAAAGATATCGTCCAAGGAAAGAGGCGAGCTTACTAGAGAGGCGGGGTCAAGCTTAGGTAGTTGTGGCTAGAATTCGGTCCGGATAGAATGCGTTGGGACACACACGATAAAAAGGATAAAGTCTTCGCCGTTAATCAATCCCTTTGTGGGATGCGGCACGCATTCTACTTCCATTCAGAATCGTAGTGGCTTATTGAATGCGATGTGGCCTATACAATGACTTGCGGCCGATGTACAAGTCAGTGTTTTATCCTCCCAGACGAATCTGGTACCAATTTACCGTCCCCGGAGGGTAGAAGGCTTGGTTGGCCTGGGCGGGTGTCGACCTGGGATTCGAACCCAGGACCGCGCCACTTGTCACTACACCACCCGCCTCCCACATACGACCTATGGCACTAACCAGGGAAGTCCGCCAACTTACCATGGAACTTTGAATGGAGACCTGGGTAGATCGATAGAGTCTATAAGGTTATTTACAAATATAGATAGCAAAACTGCAACCTGCATTTCACAAGCAACTTATGAGCAGGTAAAGTTTG